>BJKM01000418.1:67500-295000 GCA_015082035.1 Chaenogobius annularis | reverse complement strand
CTGAATGATCTGTTTCTCAGGTTTTGCCTTGGAGTATGGTAAACAGCAGACATTGACGTATTTTTCATTTCCACCATTCTTAATTTTCTCCTAATTTACAAAAACAATAATTATTTAAAATGGTAATGGTAAAGGAATTCAACCACTTGGTATAGTATCTGCTCCACAAACCAGAGTCCAAGTCCAAACTATCCAAGGAGTGACGAAAGAGTACACCAAATAAGTAGCTACTATTATAGTAGGCCTTTAAATAAACAAAGAACATTGCACTTGTACATTTAGACTAGACCTACTTTGATCTACTGCTGCCTGATCCAGGCAAATCCAGACTTAGTGGGTCTTTCTGTCTTTCTGAATTCCCAAACTCCAATGGCATTAGAATATGCAGACACACTTCTCTCACACATTCAGTTTCATGTTTGATCCAGCCCTTCTTCCTGCTACTTTAACGTCAAATGAACTAATGCATTGTTTTCTTCACTTTACGTTCAGGTGGTTATTGCAAGGCAGATACTTATTCCTTTGGCCTGGAGAAATAACCATTTTGACGTAATCATTTGCTGCTAAAATAATGTTAATGGAATTATCAATCCATGTTCACCGAATCCTGATGTATATGTTGTAGGTGAGAAGATTAATATAGTGACTCAATATAAATATTTAGGAATTGTTATAGATTCTAATCTTGCATTTAAGGAACATGGAAAGAAAGCTACCCAAACAGTAAAGCAAATTTTAGCAAATTTTAGGTATATTACCTAATTTTTCAATGCAATGATAATGTCACATCTAACCTATTGTGTCACCAGCTGGTCAAAGGGCTGTAAGACAAGACTAAAGCCAGTCCATTCTGTTTACAAACAAGCTTTAAAAGTCCTAGACATGAAACCTTTTCGTCATCATCATTGCAGTATTTTGGTTGAATACAAACTGTTAAATTGGGAAAATATGGTACATTTTCATGATGCCAACCTGGTTTTTCAAATCCTGCATGGGCTGGCTCACCACCACTTTGTCATTTTCTTTAGTCAAAGTACCAAAAACACACCAGATCTGCAACCTCACATAATCTAGTCGTCACAATTGCTTTCGGTCAATCTGCTTTTTCAGTATGAGCAGTACAGTTTTGGAACACAAAATCATCGCACATACACAATGCTAATACACACACAGAACTTTTAAACATATGTTGAAATCATGGTTACTTGAGAATCAAACCTGTGACCATAGTTAAAAAACATATAATATTGCTGCCTGATGAGTCTGTATCAGTGTCGTGTTTGTCCCAGGATATTGTTGTCTGTTGTTCTGCTCTTGCAGATCTCTGCACATGTTTCACCCTGTAATCTGTTTTCATATAGCCTCCTAATCTTTTATATGTTTCTACTAATCCTAATTGTAGTGTATATAATGTAAATGTATGTTTTGTATATTGCTGGCATTTTACACCTTGCCTGGAACTAGCTAAACTGCAGCTAATACTGGCACATTTACAGAAATGTTGAAGAATGTGCACTGTCCCAGTTCAAATAAACGAATAATAAAATAAATAAATGTATGAGTCATTCTAGTCGGCATCTTATTTTATTTATTATTAATTAATGTAAAATAAGGATAGTTCACAGATTACATTAATCTCCAAGAGAAATGATGCTCGTTACCAGATTTCACTCATTTCCATCTGTAGTCCTTGTACAAATGTCAATCAAAATCAAACATCTATTTACACTTCAGCACCTCTTCTATATACACACTACGTAAATAAACAATTCCTCAAAAGCAATTCGCCACAAATGTTTAATATCCCATAACAAAAAATGTGCTGTGATTGGTTGATTTCTAACAACTATAAGGACTCCAGATAAGACTAGCTTGGAAATGTTAGGTCTTGTTATAAACATCTCTACTTGGTTAATAATAATAATAATAATCATAATCATAAAATGTCCTGATGAATAAATAAATGAAACAACTTGCATGATTAATCCCAATTCACACCAAAGCAGTAATAGTGTCTAGCAAATGCTTATAATCACTTTTAATAGTGATCAGTTGGACAATCTACACCAGCAATGTTATATATGTGTCCAACAAGCGTAATTTCGCAATGTATCATTCAAATTAATTTGCAAGTCTAATTTTTCAACATTACTAGAGCACCTCCAGGCTTGTCAGCTGGAGAAACACAAGAAAGAGTGTCAAAATAAACATCCAGTGCTCTTTCAAAATAATTATACTGTTATGTGTCTGTGGCTCCAGTACAGGGCCTAGTGACTCAGAAGTGAGAACAGTTCAGCCCTGAGTGCAAACCAGCCTGAGGCCAGTGTGGCCATACAGTGGTGAAGGTGAGGTTGTTCCAGCTCTGGGGCGACCATCAGCACATGCTGAGTAGGAGGGTAAATGCTGATTCATTACAAATCAAATCCTCTTTCTGATATAGAGCTGTGCCAGTGGAGCCCAATCCAATGCATTGATCAACACTTGTGCTGAACACGCTGAACTTTTTTGTTGTTGATAAACTAACTTTATCCCCTCTGTCTTTCTTGTGAGACGAGGGAACAGATTGTATGAAATCTGCTGTTATTCATCACAAATATGTTCAGGACAGCAGGGGGTTCAAATACAACACTTTTTCTGTCTTTGGTTTAAAGCGTCAGCATAATACAATGACAGGGGCGCTCCTTGGAGTCTGCATTTTGCATCTAAAATGTGTTTTTATGGAAGAATTATAAAGTAGGATGAACTGCCTCACAAGCATAGAAATTCTGGACACTGTTTTTGAAAAACAAGCAATTTCGACTTTCATCCAAAAGTCATTCTCAATCTGCGGATCTAGTCTGAGAACTCAGATATTTAATTTAATTCAATTTATTTTTG
This sequence comes from Chaenogobius annularis, assembly GCA_015082035.1. Classification (NCBI taxonomy): domain Eukaryota; kingdom Metazoa; phylum Chordata; class Actinopteri; order Gobiiformes; family Gobiidae; genus Chaenogobius; species Chaenogobius annularis. The sequence continues at coordinate 292,123 of BJKM01000418.1, read as the reverse complement.
TTATGCCCAAAATCACAACAGCAGCTGCCTCGAGGGGCGACAGTGAAACAATGATCAGAGGGACTTGGCAATGTCCCAGCATCCCTTGTTCTTAGACCCTCCTTCTCGGCCAGGAAAAACTACCAAACCTCTTTGGGGAAAAGTAGAAACCTCGAGGAGTTCCACAGTGAAGGAGAGATCAGACTCCCTAGGACAGACAGGAAGATAGATAGTGGAGATGGACCCACTCAGGAGGAGAACCAGTTCTTCAAGGCAGATGAAGAACCATTCATACTCTAAGCTGCGTAAGCCCTGCCCACAGGGCAGAGCCTCCTTATAACAGCCTGTCCTGTTTGACTTATTGTTTACCCTGTTTTAAGTTTCTCCTGGATCTAATCTTCTTTGTTACCCTAACACACTGTAATCTTATTGTTATCTGTCTGCAGAGCCATCATCACTGATGAGTACCTGATTAGCATCTGAATGGCCAGGGCTGATCCTGCCCCATGGTTTCAAAATGGTGTTGTATATGTATAGTAAATTTAACCTTGGACCTTCATTTCTGTTTAAAGAGGGATAGTTTTTTGTTTTTTTTTGCATATACGTGCATATAATTGACGAAATGGTCACATTTAGTGTATGCAGCACTTTTTACAAAGAATAAAAAGCTCTTTGCATCAGAGATCATTCCCCTAACATGTACATTCATTCACATTCCCCCCAGGGAATTTTGGGGGGGGGGCTCATGGGGACAAAATCATTGAAGTAGCAGTAGCACATGGGTTCTAAGTATCTATCTTATTTGCCCTAAAAGAAAATAATACAATGAATCATGGGAACGTCAGAGGTGGCGGAGGTTGATGTAGGGATTTGGGGGAGCAAGAAGAGTTGAAGGTTCTCTCTGATAACAGCTTAATTTATCTTCTCATGTTCAGAATAAGCGAACAGAACAGCTCAAGGTAGTGTTCATTAACACTGATACAGTATTCGCTGAAATGTCAAGAAACTCACTCAGGAGATAAGAATATCCACAAACTCAAAATGTATTAATGGCCTACTCACCTGGATGTTATGTATACTATTTTAAAAATGTAGCAACCAAAAATTTGATTTGAGAAACAGGGTGTGGGATTTGAGTTCTCAAAGTGTGTGTACACTTCTACATCCAGATCATTGTAAGTACACAGTAATTGCTGCATCGTGATTTCCTGTGCAAGTAGATATTACACACTGAATATTTTTCAGCAACATTCATATTCTCCAATAAACAAGTGTGCACAAAAAATCCTGTCTCCTTCATCCAGATTCTGGGTGACCCTCAGAACATGCCACACGCTGCCTGATTTTTCCTCTTTGATGAATTATTCATGAATCCTCCGCAGTGCGCTGCATGAAGTACTTTGGACCACTAATTGTTCTACATGGGACACACTCTGTCTCTCTCTCCACCCGACCCATGCCGTGCCAATCATCCTCTGGCTAACGATGTCTTCAAAACCAGAGATGAAGTTGGAACAAGTCTGCATGTGAAGAGACATGATTAAACCATGAGGTAAAAAAGGACATTTATGGAATCTTTTGTGTCTTTTTTGTCAGAAATTGCACAAACATCTCCACGGGAAGAAAACAAAATAAATGGTACTCATTTAGTTTAGTCTTTTCTTTGGTCCCTGTAGTTGAAGTCATTGAGCATGTGGGCTCTGGCATGTAGATGTGCTTTCTCACTTGACTGCCTCAATCAATTCTTTATTATCCTCAGCAATTAGGGTACCACACAATGATCAATGGTTCTAATAAGCCACTCTCTGAGTTTAGTTGGAAGCGCATCTTTCTACTTTTAAACATTCAAAACAAGTTTGATTTTCATTGCTTTAAACAATACCCCAAAATGTATTTGGTTTCTGTTGTTTATGCTTTAAATACATTTTTTGCAACAATTAGCCAAAATGAAGTTAAAATGAATCATTACCACTGTCATACATTTTTTACCAGCTTTGCGATCTTTGGGGTTGCCATATTTCCCCTTTTCCCACTGATTACTTATTGTGGCTGAGACATTAAACATTATTCCATTCTGGCAACATTATATCCCTATCCCCTTATGACCTATCAAAGTTGTATATCTTGCATTTTTCATGGCATTTACAGCAACAACTACAAAAAATCATTGTAACTTACAGTAAACCTGAGCTGAAAAAAAAAAATATATATATATATATATATATATATATATATATATATATGTATACAATCAGCCAAGCTGCCAGTGCAGATGATGGTGCAGTTTTACGCAGCCATCATTGAGCCCATCCTGACCTCCTCCATCACCGTGTGGTACGCTGGAGCCACAGCCAGGGACAAACATATTTTATTGCCCCTACACAAAAAAAAAAACAATCTTAAAATGTGGTGCTCTCTTTCTTGCTGGCAAGATGTATCCAAATTTGAACTCATAGTTAAAAAAACATAGAGTCCACAAAAAATATACAAGTACTTATTTTGGAATTCATCAGAATAATTAAATTACAAACAGATTTTCCAGCGTTCAACATTTCTGACCACACAACTGCATGAAACACAGGAGTCATTACACGTGCTGAACGCCTGAATAGCTGTGTGTGCTTAATTACTTGTGCATTTGGGATCAGATTTATCACAGGCTAGCTTTATAATTATTTACTCCATGAGCCGTTAGTGGTCGACACAAAGTGCACTGGCTTGCAAAATGAGAATTCTTATCGGAATGTTCCAGGACTTTGTCTGTGGTGTTCAGGGAATGGGGCGGTTCCTATGGAGGAGATACACCTGGAGACGACGTGATGCAAATGTTTGATTTTCAACACAAAATGAAGGCTGTAAACAAAAATCCGATCTTTGAATATTCTGAGCGATGTGTAGCAATGCAAATGTGGTATGGACCAGCACAGTTTAATGGAAAAAAGTGCACTTAGTTTGAATGTTTGGCATTGTGGTGGAAAATAATACAAATAAAAGTACTGTAAAATGTTACCTAAGTCATTCTTACAGTATGTATACATTTTACTTTTACTTCACTACATTTGTGAGTAGGAATCTGCATGTGTTGAACTGGATTGAAAAGTAGAAAGTGCTATTCATATGGTTTGCACATTCATGTTGATATTCTGCAAAAGGTTTTGAGTTCAAGACCCAGCTTTGGGCAAACAAAAATATTTACATGCAATTCAAATAGAAAAAAAAAGTTGCTACTGTTGACCAAATATTCTTAACGTTTAAAAAACTCTCAAAATCTGTGTGAATTACTTTTGCTCGCTCTTACATCTATGTGCTACTACCTTTATGTTTTGCTCTTGTTTCTGTACATTTACTTAAGTAACAAAACTGAGAACTTCTTCCACGACTGGTTCGACACAAAAATTCTAACTAAACATTATTACCGAAGAAGAAGAAGATGAAGTAGATGAAGTAGATTCACACAAAATGCGATGCGTTTTGATCAACTTTTCCTGATTTACTTTTTTTTATGTACTGGATAGTTCTTCACAAACCATTATGTTGGAGATTATCGGTGTGAATCCAGGCATGCCCAGCACAGCTAAAGTCAGAGGGATGAGATTACAAGCTATGGTTTGGTGCTGCCGGAGCCACGGAGCACTGAACCATGATTGACCTTTAATGCTACAGAATGTCTCTTTAGTTTTGGTGCTACAACAAGCATGAATGGGAATGAAAGGACACTTGTTATGAGAGGATACTGTTGAAATGGGCACTTGTATGGGGAAATAGAATCCTTTTCTAGTCTGCAGAGGAGCTAAAGGACCTCCATTACTGAGCCACATTGCTCTGTGTCAAAACTGCCACTATGTCTCCTGCTTCTTTGAATGTACAACCCGGGGTAACTTCAAGTGCTTTACATTTCCAATTCTCAAGTGCAAAAAGTGGCATAGTGCAATCTGCTGTAATTTCTGAATCATGTTGCATTCACGCACAGACACTCTGCTGCTGTGCACTTTTTACTGGAGAATAAATGGAATTTTCAAAGTTGGCCTCAGAGATTTAGACGTTTGATGGTGGTTATAATGAGAGGGTTTGGGGCTGCAGGGATTAAACATTTTCATCATTAACATCTTAACATTTTAAAGATGAAAGGATTGTTGTTGGTATGAAAATTCTAACAGAAATGTAATAAGATATGTGTACAAATGACTCCGCTACTAAAAGGTCTTTACTGAAGTAAGGTGTCAATTAGGACGTGCATGCCAAATTGAAGTGTGTACATATTTATCTGTATTTGTATGTCTGTATAAAATAAAAACATAACCTTTCACATTTAGAAGAAAAAAAAATGGTGTGTGGTTTCTTACTTTTTAAATTTAATTTGTGTGCTTAAAAGTTCTGCATTTTGTTCTATGGGCGGAGCTTAGCGTTGTGATTTTGACAATATATTATTCCACAATTGGGGTAAGGTAAGGATCAGGGTTGGTTTTAGGAACAGTTCATTTGGTTAAAATGTGGGTTTTTTGTCACAACAAAATGCCGAACATTTAGGGAAATCCATGAGAATACAAATTTCAGCAGTGTCCAAACAGTCAATATGACGTCACTGGTCATAGACATTGTCAAGCTCAGACTCGGACTGTGGAAGAAACAAGTGGCAAATGTGATTCTTATGCATTCTAATTTGACATGCACATCTTCAATGACAGCTACCTTACACCGCTCCTATCCCAACCTAACCGTTCAATATGGAGAGTAAATATTGATTTACATTATTTGTTTTTTCACCATGATTTTAATGGTATGCATATTTTGCTCGAGAAATTCAACCTGGTGCTTACATTAAGGTTTTTTTTTGCCACTGCCTAAGGATTTAGTTCTAATTTGTTCTATATTCAAGCCATACAATACAAGCTCAACATAATTTTCCCCTTTCTCCCTTAAAGGTGTTTCTGTGTATTCCCCTTACGTTCAGTGCTCAGTGGAATGGTGGTGGAGGCACATAGTGGGCAGGTCGTGTGCACAGGGACAGGGTTGACCTTATCACATGCCGTCCCGAGGGAACGCAAACAATTGAGCCAAACGAAGGCTCGGTCAGATAAGCACTAAACAGTAACACGCTATTCCCTTCTTCATCACAAAAGTCCCTCGAGTCACACTGCAATTAGTGCATTGTACTCAAATGTCATCTCCGGTAGGGCAGCAAACAGCACAGTAAACCACAGTATTCTTTAGTCTATAGGATGGAATAAAATGTAATCGATGTCCAAGGGAGGTGTTGAGATGATGTTTGATGATACTTTTATTTTTTGGGATATTATGATAACACCGTGTAGATTTGTATGTGCGGCAAAATTATTGCAATTTTGTGTTGAGGGAATAGAAGCTGTAAAAGGCAGAGCCTGCCCTGTTCCGAGCTGAGACGTGGTATAACCTTCGAACAGCAACCTCTAAAGTGCTTTATTCTCTGGAGGCTAGCTCCCCTGAGTGACCAGACCTAACCTTACCTGCTTTGTCATCTGAGATCAGAAGACATTTCTGAGTCAAAGCTCACTTTACCGCAGATATAGCCTATAATAGTAGGGATCTGTTATAGTCAACTGGGTGATAGTCAGTTTGTTGACAAAATGGCACAGCACATTAAGAACTCCATGTATTTATTAACCTTTATTTAACCAGGTAAGAACCTATCAAGATGGAAACTTCTTTTTCAAGGGTGACCTGGTATGTGCAAAGAATGTACCCGCATACTTTCTCATATTCCACATTCATTCTTCTCCGCTCGTCCTGATGTGTCAGAGCACCTCTGCAGAGCACCTGCCTCTGTGTCCTGTCACTGTTTAGGGAGCATTCTTCATTCACTATTCATGATAAACTCTGCTTCTTGCCACTTCCCCTTCATCTCTGAACAGATTCAAACAGAGTTTGTGTGATTTCTAAAACAAGATGTAGTCCTCTGAATAGCACCTGTTGTCGCCTGAACACAAAGCACTTTGATGTTAATGCATTGTACCCCACGCTCTCTCGTTGAGACTCAATTATCTCAAGATTGTGCTTCTTTGAAAGCAATTAAAGCAAACAGGCTGTCAATGGAAACGCATGGCGGTGTGCTTAATTTCACATGCAGTGTGGTGTTTGAAAAGTTATCCACTGACAACAGGCCAGTTCCTTTGTCAGTTTCTTGTGTACTGCAGCAACATCAGAAACAAGGGTCCAGGAACATTTTGAACCATAACATTATGAATCTTGGTCATATTATTGTATCTTCAGCTCCTTGAACAGCTGCCCTGGCTCGGACACATATCATGAACATGTTTACCTGTATGGCTCCTTCTCTGTGCATTGTTCACTCTTTGATAGATACTAATTCACTGTTGAACAAAACACCTTTGGAAAACTTGAACTAAACGTTCCTCTTGTTGGCGTCAAATTTGTTTAAAAATTGAAAGCACTAAACTAAAACTACATTTATTTGCTTATAGCCTCTAATATAGTCATCAATTTGTTTGTTGTTTGGATTGCAATCACCCAAGTAATTAAGGTGTTTACCCAAAATTTGTCAAGGCATAACAATATAATTCATGCTTATAATACAGCGATAGACAGAATCCATATTGGATTTGTTTAATACATACAAATGAGAGAATCAGAACTCCTTGGGGCCATCACTCCATCAAACATCTGGCATTCAATATTTTCATATAATATCTCCCCAAAGCCCCCGCATCCATACACATAATACCTTCTTCATTTATACAGTATACCTAGGAAAGAATATTGATAAATGCACAGTGAGGTGAGACTCAAGGCTGTTTCTTTAATATGGCAGAAGAACGTTCAAGTGCAATGGACATTGAGCACTCTTAAGTCAACAAGCTGACAGAAGTTCTCAAGAGAGAAGAAAAGAGTGAACAAGGAAGTTCTGCTTGTACAGACTATTGCTGTTTTACAACTTCAGCAGCAATTAAAAACATCCAAACACACATGAGCACATTCAGTGGAAGCATATTTATGTCACCAACTTAACAAAATAAACCAAGGCTTTCATAGTTTCATCGCATTTTCCGCTGGTTGTGGAGACGAGGGCCCCTGGTCATGGGGCTGACGGGGGTGCAGAGTCTTGTGGTGTTTATGAAAGTGTCCCATACAGAGGCACTGGGGCTGGGACAGACAGGCTGGGACGACTGAGTCTATTCATTCTGTGTGTGATCTGTATTACTCCTGATCACACTTTTAGTATCCAATATCATTTTCATATGAAATAATTTGTAAATATAGATTACTAATAATCATGTAGAAATAATATTCTAAAAACCTTTCTGTGTGGGATTTGTTCTTCCAGAAGAAAATTCAGTTAAGAACAAATTCTGTGAATGCCCAAAAATTTTCCTTTGAAAAAAAAGTAAACATTTGTTCTTAGAATGCTTCATGAATGATGCCCATTGATCCTAACCTTACCCATTACCCTTTTCCTAACTTTACCCTTTACCGTAACCCTTTTCCTAATCTGACCCATTACCCTAAAACTTCATAACTTTGAATGACCAATCATATCAGACCGTCCCTCCGGACCCGACCCTCTAGCATTAACCATGAGCAAATGTCTCTGATTATTATACACTGAAAAGGGGTGAGGGATGTCACAGACAATCTTCGTCTGGATTCCAAAAGCTGCTTGTCTGTTAGCATCCTAATCTCAAAGTGGCCAATATCAATGTTTTATTAGCTTTGGATGCGTTGTTGCTTAGATGCTTTGCCTCTGAATGGGCATTATCATTTCATATCAGAAAATGGCTGACAGAATAAGATGTTAGCATTGAGCTCTTGTTAGCTCCTAATTTTTTATGTGATTTTTATTCCAGCCTCTGTGGTCTATACAAAGAGGGATGTCATATAATGGTAGTTATAGGTAATGGCACTTTACTTTACAAGAGCGAGCAGGGTTATAAGAGGAAAATGGCATAAAAGGGATAAATGCATTTTGCAGCTCTGTTATATTTTTAATAATTCATCATGTTTCCTTCCTCGTAGGATTTACATTCTTCATACTTTGCCATTTTAGTCCTCTATCCATTTTGTTCCCCCTACCAGTTAATTTTCTCATATAACATAACACACATTTGATCTAAAGTAAGATTTTTGGGCACGATAAATTCCTGTCCTCCTGATATGTTATAATTCCGTTGTTTTATTATAGTATTACCGGTTTGTCATGATACAAGACTATTGCTATTTTGGTTCAGTCTACACAAGAAATGAGTAGAAGTAGACAGAAGACTAAAACATGGCAACATTTTCAAACTTTATACTTATGCTGTGTGGTCGACAAAGAGCTTGGCCACCAACCTTTGAACGCTGACCCACGACCTTGAGGTCAATGCACCGGGAACAGGCTCCCACTTAGCCCCTCTCACATCACCACTGACCTTCTACTGCGGCTGTGATTCATAATGGTTCTATAATTGAGCAGACTTTAAACCAGCCTTTGAATGCGATGAAAAAATAATGCAGCATGGCCCATAGGGTGTCGGCATTGGCAGCCTATAAGCCCTCCATTCTCAAGCAAAGTCTGCCTATAGACACCAAATATAATGCAAACTAGTGTCCTGATGAAAGTAATGCATTTGCCAAGGTCTTTCTTGTATGTGAATTACAGTAAATGTGTATGTGGGATTTCCATTGGTTTCTATAGAACTCAGGATGCCAGATGTGCCAAACTTCAATAGAGATGCATGGCCAAAAATACTGCTAAAAAGTAAACAAATGAGCCATGGAGCAGCACGATAAACTGCTGGGTCTCTGCTTAATTTTCACAATATAGTGTCTGAATACTTTTGAATGAATTTTTTATTTAGCATTTAATCTCTTTAAAAACTCAGTGTTGGGTAGCATTCCTTTCAAAAGTCAGTCGGTGAGTTGCCCTGTTAAACCTAACACATTACGTTACTGCGCTAGAGCATGGGTTACCATTACTTATTGGCGAGCTCTTTTGCGATGCTGAGGGCTGCTTTGAATACGCCGAACAGGAGCATGGGTACAGGAGCTGCCACTGTGATGTGTGTTTGAAGACTGCACCAACGCACATAAAAGTACCTAGTTCTAGATTACCTGGGAAACAAGACAGAAAATGAATAAATAAATCATTTCAAAATACCTCGGTTTTGAATAGCTCCTTGAAGGTGCCAGGGGGAACTTAGAGGACATATTCTTATGGAAGAAGAAGGATGGCAGTTTCTCATCTGCATGAATTTAAATTTAGCTAAACTACTCTATTCTTTCTTGCTTGTCCTAAAGGCTTTGGGACAGTTGTAGTGTGAAATAAGGAGAGATGAATAGAGACATTTGGCAAAAAGTCATGTTGATGGTAACACAACCACATAAGTTCAAAGCATTAAACCACTGCACCACGAGCTATTCTATTCTTGAATCTCTTTGCACTGCCGGTTGTTCTTCATGAATTGCTTATGCTGCTCATTTTAAACTCTCTAAGAGGCACTTCCCACAGATTTACATGTACCCAAACACATTAGCCCTATGCCCTTTGTTCTACCGTTCCCCTTAAATTAGAGTTCCAAACACAAGGGAACCACCACCAGTGCTGGACTCCTCATGCTTTTAATGGACTTCTTCAATCGCTCCTCTAGATCTTCCCCTTCTCTTTTCCCCCTCTCTATCAGCGAATAAATGCTTAAACCATCTTCTATTGTGTAGATGATAATAGAGGTTAACAGCATTTGACCTCTCGCCGTTAAGCAATCATATGGGTGAGAACAAGTCTATTAAATCGTGTGAAAACTGCAAAAGTTGAGACAAATATAGTTCAAGTTTAATATATCTTACAATTGTATATATTATAAAGGTTGCAGGCATAAGATGTTGAAGTAGTATATAGTATTTCTTTGTGTAAATAATTCCCTCATCCGGGGTTAAAGCCGTTTACATTTAAATGCTCAGCAAACTCCACAAGGCCAATTTCTCTGACCTTGAATATTAAAATACCACATTTTCATACAGATGAAATGTACACATTTACGGAGTCCTAAGTTGTTGTTATTCTCTCTCTCTCTTCCCCCCATAACATTTATTAAAATAAAAGTTGACTTAATGCTTTTTCTGTTTCAATGCTATCGAGAAATTACCATCTTGCACAGAGTAAAACGTTACTTATGACAATTCACATTCACAGGCCCAGGAGGATATATCGGATCATAATGGTGTGTTCTTGTGAGTTGATGTAGCGTAAACTGAGCAGCTCTGACAGTTTCTCTGTAAAACAGCACTTAGACGTCACTGGCCACGTATCAGCGCTGCTACCGGCGATAACACTTTTATTCAGCATTTTCTTTACAGCTGATGTTTCTGTGTGTGCCCTCAAACTTTTTTGCTGCGTAAGCATTGGAAAGTTCTTTGTTTTCCAACTTTCAAGTCAGAATGTCAAATGAATGTCACGATATGCTGTGATGAACCGAAATGAAATAGTCAGTACTTGTGGATTTCTAGACAAAAGCCCCTCCCCTTTACAGAGCCCACTCTTCACTTGTTTTATGAGTGACATGTCAGCTCTGGTCTTTGTCACTCACAGTTCACATCCATCAATAAGATCCCACCAACATGTGTAATAGAAATTCTGTTTACCAACATTTACGTGAAGTGAGCACATCTCTGACAAAACAAATTTAGAATGTCTGTTTATGCTTTTGTCGTGGCGACACTATGGGCAACACGTTTAGATTATTATTTTACCCACAAGCTCCAATTTATGGGTTAAATAAACAATAATTTACTTGATTAGTTTCCAACAACGCCACCCTGGATTAAATCAGTGCCAGGGACACTTAAAGAAGGTAAAAGGCTAGAGCAGATTAGTGATTGAGTGGACCAGGAGACTCAGGTATAGAAAAACTCACATTTTATTGCATTTAAGTTCAGGATAAATAACACAAAATTTGTATTTTCATTACTAAAATTCAGTAGACTACCTTCTCATTCTCACATTCACACCTTAAAAACAGCTGACCCATTTGACATGATTCACTGAATTAAAACACCAAAACAGCAGCCCAAAATGTCCCCAGGTCACTTAACCCAGATGCCCTGCCAGAGGCTGCGCTGGTGCATGTAGGAGGCGGAGCCCTGGTACAGTCCAATAAGGGTCCACTCCACAAACTACAGTCTGTTAAGGTGAGAGAGGAGCCGGTGTGAACGTGCCTTAAACCCCACGAGGACGCTTGGATGGAGTTTTGGAAAGCGGGTCGAAGGAGAGGCCCACGAAATTACCAATCCTAAAATGTACTATATTTTGGAAAATTAAAACCTAATATGAACGTTCAGGACCGTGCAACACGAACATGAACGAGGCACCGCGGCCGGGAGGTATCCCGAAGCGCACGAAGCCTTCACCTAATGCCACGCACGACAAACAGTGCCAAATAAGGGTGCTTTAAATTCAAGTAAATTTGTTGAGCCAAGTTTGGTAGGCGCACGATGCGCATAATCGCTGACTTTAAGTCTAAACTTCTGTTTTTTTGTTTTTTGTTTTAAATGTTGCTCTTGTTGCTTGCACGGCTCGCAGATGGCGGTTGACGTCAGAGGCGAAAAGGGGTCAACACAGGTGTGCTGTCCTCACGACACGTGAGGACAGGTGAGCCTCCTTTTAAAGCCTCAGGTCACAAGCCATAGGCCGCCAGGCTGCCAGTGGATGCGAAGGCCTACTGCCACACTTTGACAGAAATGGCTGAATAAAAGAAGAGGAAGAAGTCTGTCTTTCAGTCTGTAAAATATGACATTACTTTAATTTGCATTGCATTTCTACTTTCCACTTTCATTGCACAGTACATGCTGTTCCACACATTCCTATTCTGCAGAATGACCTGTCGCCTCCAATACGATCACAAATAGTTGGCACCATTGATGGGAACAGCTCACTGAGCAAAGCTTCACTACAGGTGCCAAAAGTCACAGACCCAAGAAGGTGAACATTAAATGGAAAGTGCCAAAGCACCATTTTTATGAAGTGAAGTTACTGACAACAATGTACCTTGGTACATTGAGGTGATCAAGGAAACTAAATGTTAAAATGATCATGTGATCCTGCGATATTATTAGATGATCCCAAGAAAAAGACACTTTCCTGCACCGAATGCATGAGGGTAGAGCAGAGTGTTGGTGACCTCTGCCACCTTTCCAGACGAGGACGTGCGTCTCTGGGCACACAACACGGTCTACTTTTCCTGGCCCCTGTCTATTACATGCAGAGGGAGTCTTGTGCGAACAGGGCTGGTAGGGAAAGAGTCAGAAGTGTCACACTTGTATAATGGCACCGACTTTGAAAACGCATTTTAACCCTTGAACTTTTCTTTATGTGAAATTCTACGTTTTTGTTGTTGATTTTCAAACCTTTTCTAAATACTATGTTCTACTATTTAATTTAGAGCCAAAGGGCAAAAGCTTGTTCCCTTCTTTCTTCTCTGTGAAGACTGGGGTCAAAGGTCATGCTAGTTCAGTTACACTCACAGCTATTGTGTTTACCTGGGCTGTCTTATCCAACGGACTTACCTGGGCCAACGGAGACAGGGCCTGTGGCATACAGCACACATGTGCCAGTCACCCCTCCCCCCTGTGTCCAAACCTGACACCCGACACTTCATTGGCCCACAGCAGGACAGCAGCAGGCCCCTGCAGCCAATCAGAAGTGGTATTTGGGGAATTGGGTAGGGCCAATGTGAAGCGGTAAGCAGACAAGCTCCTACCTGACACAATGAGAAAATGTAGTCAGATAGGAACAAAATAACACATCAGAAAGGTACTGGATACAGAAGTAAGCGAAACAGTGATGATCCATGAAATAAGATTACAAATTTAGCTGCCTAATGAGCTACACTAATGTGTTCAGCTATTAGCTTAGAAATAACTCACCTCCAAGACTGTATTGTTCATATAATTATTCACGTAAATTTAACAATAAGAGCATGCTTATACAGAGCTGCAATGTAAAGAGCTTTTGATAAGAAGTCATCAACTTTCTCTTCAAAAGCACCAGTCCTCCAGAGCATCGCCTTTGGACTGGATTTAAGAATCTGCATTCCAAACAGCAGGCATCACACTTGCAAAAACTGTACTTGTTTGTTATTATTGCCATGATGTCCCAGTCAGATGAGACAGATTCTTTCCCCTTGACTCTGAAGAGGCACGTTATTTCATACATATTCCATTATTTATTTGTTTCACTAGTCTCACTTAGGGTCTGCTATCTACAAAACTATTCCATGGAGTCCAAGGCTAGTCACTTGAGGGGTTAGTTTGTTGGGTTATGTATTTGCACCCCCCTCTTTCACGCTCCGTATACCCTTTTGTTTGCTTAAAAGAGGTAAAAAAGCTATTACGGTATGTAATCGGACCCGTTTTTCAAGCTATTCTTGACCAATAAAAGCACCTCTAATTATGCAAGATAGACACGTTTTATGCCATTATTGTGGAACATTCCAGGCAAAGCAATAACATCTCCTTCTGGAAATAAGCTGGTGTCTCCAGAAAAGTTGCGTAGTGCATCTTCAGGTTAAATTTATCTCAGCATTGTGGTTAACATAGTATTGGTTTCCCCGGGTGCATGTTATTATCATTCTTTGTGAGTGTTTGTTAACTTTTTCTGGACATTTAGTTGTGCTATAACTTTCACTTACGATGTAGATGTACAGAAAACAAATAATCTCTCCCTGCAAGTCAATATCACGCCTCATAAAACATGATAACACAGCACATGTGTTAAGTCTGTTGGCTTGTGCTTAGAAGTACACACCAAAATACATTTTTACATAAACTTCAGGCAGTGTGGCTGCACTTTGTGGTCATAGCAGTCAGGATGAATGATGGTGCGTGTAATGTCAACTACTCCTTTGCACAGACTGGGACCTACAAATCTGGCCATATGGACGGTAATTGTGGTCACAAATATATGCATCACTGCCAGGTTTTCTACAAAGAAACATTATAGTATTATATAAGTCTCCATGTTCGGGGCAAGTCAACAGCATTTAGGGAAGATGATCGAGTGAAATTGCCAAGATGAATAGAGATTTAAACACATTAAAAGTAAAAGTAAGTGAATTGTACCGTATAAGTGGATATTTCCTGGCTAATATCTATGCTTCTAAATCAGACGTTTAACTGTTTGAAAGAGGCTGCCGGTCTGGGCTACAATGACTCGTATTAGTGGCCAGCCCAAGATAAATGACTGGTTTGAAGAACTGAGCTGAGCGTTGGACAAGGTGCCACTTAAGCCCAAGTCACTGCAGGAACCACCTTTGGCTTTCTGATTCCATGTAGAAATATAAATAAAAGAGTTCAGGTACACTTGCAGCGATGGGCAAAGTGTGAAGTCTGGGAGAAAGTTTTGACCAAGAGGTAAGAAAAGTATTAAAAAGGTTGTGTGGTTTCTCAATGTGTTGTTCGAGTTGTGGTTGAGTAGCAGAAGAAAACTCGCTGATACTGGCTTCTGTCTTTCAAAAGATGTTTATTCACAGAAACAGCATCAATACAGACAAGCACTGATGCTGTGATCAAGACTTTTGACTTTGGAGCCCCTTGTGAACCGGGGTGCAGAGCTTCACACACACGACTCCTGAACTTGTATAATGGATGTGTTATTCAATATTCCTATGATGTGCCTTGGCTTTGTGCAAAAGTGCAGAGTTCAAAAAGACTGAACAAAAAGAGGTGAACAGGCAAGCAGAAATGCAAAGATTATACCCACATCGTGAAAGCTATACTCACTCAGACGGCCCCAGAAGTCATTTATTCTTATAGTGCATAACCCTTCCTTCATTTGCGGGATGATTTATTATTAATTTGCTCTAATCAGTGGTTGAAGACTAAGTATAATACTTAAAAAACATCATTCACATACAAATTCACAAACAATTTTGGCACTTGAGTAGAAGTACTGTACTACCCAATAAAAAAAGTAAACAATTTTCACACATATTTTAGCCCTATTATTGGTTAGATAATAGACTTATTTTGGTCAACAGAAGCAAACTCAAAAGTGTAGGTAAATTAAGGTTAATGGTTCAAATATTGATGGCTTAAAATATGTATCTATTTCAGAAAAAGGACTTCCATAAGGCAATAAAGTATAATGTGAATTGTATAATTTCTATATTTACATAATATTCCATTGAAGAATCTAGATGTTGTACCAGATGCCCCATGGTGAATATTCTTCCTCCATGTACACCTATGTTCTATCCACTGCGATTCAGTCTTTGTCCATTATTGTATTACAGCTTCAATACTGAGGATAGGGCGCAGCAGGGGTGACACGTCTCTACAACATCCCGTGGCGGTCGGGGACAGTATACCTCAAACTTTATTTATAAAGCGCTTTTCATACAAAAAAGTAACACAAAGTGCTTTACAGTGCATTAAAAAAAAATCCCACATGCCCACATTCCACACAACCGCCTGACCCTCACAGAAAAAACATCCCGTCCACAGACCACAGACACACAGAGACACACACGCCCACACACACACACACACACACACACATACACACACACACACACACACACACACACACACACACACACACACACACACACACACACACACACACACACACACACACACACACACACACACACACACAAACACAAACACATACACTCTCACTCACACGCACTGTAACATACATTTTGCTGGCATAGAAGAAAAGCCGTTATATAGTAATGCCAAGTGATGGCGACATCAAGAAAAATGAACATAAGAAACTAGAGAAATGCCAAGGGCTCAGAGAAGAACTGGACAAGTTCTGGAAGATGAAAGTGACAGTGGCGCCCGTGATCATCTGAGCAGTCAGGGCAATAACCCCCAAACTGGAGGAGTGGCTACAGCAGATCCCAGAAAAAACATCAGACATTTCAGTCCAGAAAAGTGTAGTAAAGATACTGTACAGAATCATCAAAGTCCCTGAGGACATGCGCTTGTGCAATTTATTGCATAGAAAAGCTATAAATACAAATCAGCCTATGAACACATCAACAGGGCTTTTATAGCCCACGTCGCTGATGTTAAAATAAAGTGTTATTGATTAGCTTGGCCCACTGTGCTGAATTAATTTGCCTCTTGATGTTTCTTCGGCCTCAGAGAAAACAGAAAATCACTTCTTGAAATTGGTGACACCCACAATGCACTTGGCCAAGCTCTTCTTTACTGTAAAATTGCCTTGCACATGTCTCCCTGCACAGTCATGCTTAGTCCAGTCTTGGGACTTGGAAAGATAAATTGGAGCCATTCCTCAAGTGGGGCAAAGCTGGGTGTCTGTGTAAAGTCAATAGGCTGCTAATTACATGCCCAAGTCTAGCAAATAGTGGAGCATACTGGCTGAGAGCTGACATGGGCTTAGCTTTCACTGTTGGAGGTGTAACTGCCTAACTTATAATCAGCCACGGCGGCAAATGTATGAAAGGCATACAATTGTATATATAAAATACAAAAATACAAAACATTGTATTTAAAATAAACTGTTTTCCTATACCTATTTTCCATGTTTTATTGCAATGAATACTAACAGCAACTATTTGGGTTTTGAAGAGATTTTGATGCAATTAGAAAGGAAACGGAAAGTAAATTTCATCATAGTTTACTGTATGTTGATATAATATTTTGCTGTCAAAAATGAAATAGAACTTAAAATAGAATTTAGTATTTGCTGAAACTATGACTAAAAGTAAAAAATATAGTATTTTCCTCAAATAAAATAGTATATGAAAATTAAGAGAAATTACACAATCAGAAAAAGGTTTATTGCCATTGTCAAAGAACAAAGTTCACAAACTAGAAACTTGCTTTGGCGATATGGTGCAACATAAAACAATGAGTAATAATAGCACAATATAAACTATGTTCAAATAAATAATAATAAATACATAATAAAATACAAATAGACTAATTGCATAGACTAAATACTTTAACTGAGTATATTGTAGAAAATAAAAGCTTCAGTTGTAGTCATCTGGAGAATATGTTTCGACTCTCATCTTAGAGTCATTCTCAATCTTAATTGAGTAAACACAAAATTAACAGATTGGTAAGACAACAGTTCAAAATTAGAGTTGAAATGATTATTAAAGTGTTATAAAATGTTCATGCGTTGAAGAGCAGAGGGAAAGAAACTGTTCATGGATCATAGCCTCCTGCTCGAGGGGAGTGGCTCAAATGCCGAGGAAATTGGCTCAAATGTGCGGAGTGGGACCAGGTGGGACCAAGCTCCCTGAAACAGTACAAATACCAGTTTTTGTTTTTCTGTGTTTTTTTTCTAAGTGAAAAAGCCTCATACAAACTCAAAATTCAAGGAACCTCTTTGGATGGTGCCAGTAATTATATTAGTTTGATTAGAATTACTTTATTGATCAACTAAATGTACATTTAAATTGGTTGTCAAAATAAACAATAACTGTGATTACATCACCTTATTTTTAATGTGTATTTTGAAGTATTGCATTTAGAATCCTTAGTATAAAAGTCCAAATCCTCCAGAAATGCAGAGCTAAGCAAATATCACTGCACCACACAATGCTTGAAGCACAGGTTAAAAACTAAACATGTTGGCTAACTATTACTTGCCCAGACACACATGTGCGCTGTCTAATCATGGCAGATTTAACAGTGAATTTTACAAAAGTTAATGTTTCAGGCAGTGGAGGAGTTAGCCGGAACAAGATGACACTGGGAGCTGGACGACACGAGGAGCTGAAACGAGACACACAAAGGACTTGGACAAACGAGGAGCAGCAGGTGAGCAGATATCCCCCCAAAAAAGTAAGTATTAAGGGCAAAAACTCAGGCAGCACTACTGAACTCGACAGAATTATCTGGCAGAGTGATGGTGAGAAGGCCGGTCTGAGATACTGGAGATGGATGATTAGATGAAGTGCAGGTTGGTGTCCTCTGCAGCCCTGTGAGAAGCCGGACACACATGTTCTGCTGAAAAAACAGGAGAGAGAGAGGGAACACAAGCTCAACCAAAATAAACGATTCATTAATTTATTGAGATGTAACATTCATAACAAACTGATCTAAGAGTGAGAGGAAAAGAAAGAGTCACGCACAGCCTCTGTTATTAACCAGCAAAGATTCTTGCAATTCCACTTACCCTTCAGCAGCTCATTTTTTGGCGTCATGTGTTCGATACCACCAATACCATAGACCAATGCACAGCCCTCTTTGATTCATACTATACTACTTTGATTCGTATTATAGTTACATGGGCTAAACCATTGAAACACACACTTATCAACATATATTCACGATGTCAAAGGTAACATTATTCATCTTCTCATAGAGGCTAGAATGACAGCTTATTCAGCATAGTACATTAAGTGGCTCGTGGCACAAATGGGTGCAAAATGAAGAAGGGGTCCGGCCCTCTGCCACACGGGTTAGCATACCAGCTCGGGTCTACAAAAGTTGCATTTTTCATGATGTGGCGAGCAAAATGTATTGTCTTTTCTCTCTAAATATACAAGTTTATTTACTTTTGACAATAAACAATAGATAAATAGACACTGCTGAATATTGCTGGTAGTAAATATTTTATATTCTAAATTAGGCTAATGCATCTCTATGGTTCTGTTTTTTGTTTTTTTACATTTACAAGCTCTGTGGGATAGTTTATAAAACAATGTTTGAGAGTGAATTTATTTACATTAGCTGAGGCAGCAGGAGCAGGAGGAACAGGTTTACAGACAGCGGGTCGACAGTAGCGCACAAATAAAGGTGAAATAACATGTTTATCTTTTACCAAACGCAGGGCTTTGTACGCAGACTTTGTTGCAGAGTACTACGAGTTGGAAGGGTGTTTCAGTGAAAATGTACAATTCAGAACTTTGAAGAGCCAAGAATTACACATTTTCTCAGTTGCGCTTTTCTTACATAATACTAGTTTTAACCTCTGTTAAAAAAAAATCTATTACTTGAATGGGCTCAAGTTCTCAAAAGGTATCTGTAACAGGAGGCTGAAACCGATTTATTTATTAGTAATATTTTCTGCAATTCAAAATGTACTTTACTGTGAAATGCCTGCTGTTAAAGTCGCACTTTTCACATGTTTCATTTTCAATAACCTGTATAATGAACAATAATAAAACAAAATGTATGTCACTACACACCCTAATTCACATCAGGCTTTATGTCTATGTATAATGTAAACAATACATGACAAACAATTGCACAAATGTAAACACACACTAAACATAACCCTCTTGCCCTTTTACCTGCTCTTTTCTCTCTTTCCTGTGGAGCGCTGTAAGCCGGAGACAATAGCTTTTAACGGGATTATAAAGGGCATTGGAGACACTTTCACGGATCACAAAGCTAGCCACGGACAACTCTTATACAAGGCATGCTAACACGGGTGCGATGTAGCTTCCTATTACAATGTGCTGACCGCCCATCTTGTCTGTTCGCCGTAATCAGCCGAGGGACTGTGGGACCTCAGACAGGGGTCAGCGAGAAGGTCCAAGTCGCTGTTCTGTAGCTGCAAAAAAAAAAGAAAAAATGCAATTATCTGCCCATTTTAGCTTAGCATTCAAGCTTAATTACCGTAGCTTTGTCAGATGTATGCCGAATTCATTATGCTTCTAATTAAGTCACTATCAGGCCCCCAATAGGAATAATGGTTTCACGCTACATCAAAAAGAGCGGCATTGTACTGCTGACATGATTGTAAAAGTATCCTCTGGCAAAGTTCCTGAGTGGGTGGTGTCACTGAACAGAGGTGCACTGTATGATTGAGAGTCATATTTACATTGAAGATAATGTTATAGAAGAAAAATAATATATTGGTTCCTTTAGTTGCTTAAGTCTCCATTGAGTGGGCGGTGAGGGTTTCAGCTGGAGATAAATTATATTACTCCTAAAGGGTTTTAATAGCGTTTAATTAATGTCAATTAGTAAAATGAGATACTTGAAATAATGAGGCTTTATATGCTAATTGCAGTTGTGGAGCACAGAAGGTGCTTTTAACAGCTGAAGAGAAAGAGTAGAGAGTTACATTGAATATAAACTATGGTGTTTCTTTGAATGTTGACTGCGCCGAGGTTATCTCATGTAATGGTCGTAATCTGGTTCATCCATGAATGGTCAGAGATAGAATAATAATTCACTAATAAACCAACAAGTAAAAAAAAACAATGAAGCAACCAACGATTCACTAAAGAAAAAAACGACCAAACTTTTCAACCAAGAAAAATATATAACCAAAGAAATACGAGATTAAATCATGCTGTATTTTGTGTACTTTGTTGTGCCACAGTGGCCTGCTCCAGCTTTTTGTTACAAAAATAATCATGCACAATAATGTGTGTTTACCAAATCAACTTAAAACTAGTTAAAACTAAGTTAAAACTAGTTAAAACTAAAAGAGAAAAAAGGGACAGAACCACCCACCCACATTTTGTGTTTTGTTGTTGTTGTTGTTGTTGTTGTTGTTGTTGTGTTTTGTTTTGTTTTTATATGTATCATTATTGGTAGTCTTGATGGTGGCAGTATCTTATGTTCAACTATTTTCCACATGTTTCTATAAGTGTAAACCTCATTCTTATATGAAAGATATTTCAAAGCATAACTCTCTTAACAAAATGAAACCGTCATGGCAGGGGCCATGTTCATTTGAGTGACAGTTAAACTCATGCTTTAGATAAAGGCCAGAAGCACCACTGGCCATGCTGTAGTGTTTGTGACAGGTTTAAGGGGGGTGCACTGATATTGCACTGTAACTCAGCTCTGTTTTGGTTGTGTGGCTTCTGAGCGCACACAAATATCCTCTACATTTTGAGTGGAACAAAAACAAACCTTCAAACTACAACATTGCTATTTCTGACGTTCGCAGAAAATGTCCTTGAATCAAAACCAATTCAAATGAACGAATAATGGATATTTATATACTTTGGCAGGAGGACTTCTCACCTTCTTTCTCCAGTTCTAATTTGTTAACAGAAAACTAACACCATAAATAGTATTTTTCAAATAGTTTATTGCATATTAAAGGCTGAGTATATGAATAGTGACTAAATATATATTTGTATCAATTAATTCTTAATTCTTTTAGTCATTGGAGCTTATATAGTGCCTTTTATAACACACAAAGTGCTTTACATCACTCAATATTTGACAGTGGTAAGATACTATTGTAGCACCGCTATGTTCACAGCTGTCCTGGGGCAGATTGACATAAGTGAGGCAGCCAATTTCTGCCATCAGCGCCTCCAATCATCACCAATCACGCTGTCACACACCAAATCCATAGAGACAAAGTTTGCTCTAGCCGCTCCCCTGTGGCAGCTGGTGTTCCAGCGGTTTCCCATCCAAGTGCTAACCAGGCCCTGTCTGGCTTAGCTTCCAAAATTTCAGGCTATGATTCTGGCTCTAAAACCATGGTGGTATAATTGTTCAACAATGTTATGAAGTGACTTTGTACCCAGACCTCTTCATTGCTCTTAAAGAAAACACACACAACTCATGAACTCATACCAAAAAAGGTGACTTCACATCAATGTTATCTCCCTCTTTGTTCACCCCCAATGCATTGTCTGTTGTCTGTTTTGTGTCCTCCATTGAACACTAGTCTACAGAAACACAGCATCTCTAGAGAACAAAATCAATAGCAATAGGCCATTGATAGTGACCAGTGGTCCAGACAAGGTGCTCTAATGACTGGACCTCCTCTTATCAATGCTGGTTCAATGCCACAGAACAAATGGAAAACACACTGCAGACACACAGAATATATTATCCAAAAATAGTGCATTGATCTCTTATTATTGTTTTTCCTTATCTCTTTCTATAAGTACTCTCATATACCATCTGTGAGAAATAATGAACAATAGATTGAAAATGAACATAAGCGGGTCAATTACATATTTAAACTTTAAACCTTTATTTATAACTATACACTCAAAATCTGCACAAAAATATGCAGGTGGAGATGGAAAGCTCTAACTACATGCAAAGTAATTATGGACTGAGGTAGAGAAACTCAGTGTGTGGACTGGAAACAGGCAGACACAAGGAGAACAAGCAAACTCCACAGAAAGCGAGAGTAACCTTAACCACTGATGCACCATGTCATTCAAAGGAGACATATCGCGCGAGAAATAGAAAATGAAATAATGCCTTACCAGAGGTATTTTTCCTCCACAGCTTCCATACATTTCTGTACACATGTATTACCTTTATTGTAAAAAAAACCCAAAAAAAAGTCAAATTTTGCTTTGTAGTAGGTATGACCACCAATCAATAATTTTCTGTTTGTATGCAACAAGACAAATCATTCAGTCTTTAATTGTAAATTCTTCTTGCGAGGCACTTAGCTCTGTTGGCTGTTGTGTGCTGCGTGTGGAGAGCTAGAGGGATTTTATTTTACTGTCCAGTGGAGCAGAAATATAGGAGCTGGTTGGAACGCTGTGCTTCAGGGAGACTTTAGAGGAGCTGTGTGCCAGTTCCTTTTGGGAATAATAGGCATTGGGAAGAAGATAATTGGCTGGAGAGAGAAAACCAAAAAACTACATGCCTTCTCTCTTTATGATTGCTTATTTAGGTATACAGTTTGATCATGTTTTAATGCTATCCAAATATTGTCTTTGATCTTTGTTAATTTAGAAGATAGTCTGTGAACGAAAAGAGAATGGCAATAATCTTATTTTGGTTTGGCTGGGATCACAACATCAGATCGCCTTCCTCTCCTCTTTTACACAAGCTTTAATGAAACCCATGCCAAATAATACCAAGGTGGACGTGGACCAAATATCGAATGATACAAAAACCACGATTAGTTTTTTACTCCACAACGGTGCAGACATAATGACAAGAACAGTGTTAGAATCCTGTAAATCTTTGCAATACACAAAATAAAAGGGACAAAAAAAGCACATGCCATGAGCCAATAGTTATCATCACATATTTAATTGGTCATCCTTTCTGTGATGGACTCTCGCCCAGTGGAGAGTGTATTATTATCCTTCCATGACAGGGAACTCGACACTTGTTTTGGTGAAAGAATTTGAAGCTGTCTCCGTGGATACGCCGCTTAAACCCTGGCCTTAAAGAGCGGCACATGGATGATAGAGAGCCCTGTCTGCTCTGATTTCGGCTTGACTCAACAATGATTACCTGGACATGGTGATAGGGTTTAGAAATATCTGTGATCAGGAACAGAATCCTAAAAGAAATGATTGCAAATGGATCATTACAAAGATGGAGTTTTTCCCAATCAATATATAGTACAGACTGGCAAATGAAAATGGTTTGTCTTTTGCAATTTGTCTGGCATTTCTTAATGTAGAGCTACCTAAATATATAATTACACATTCACAGCAAGTCATTTTGTGTCAGTATAGCACCAAAGTATTTCAATATTTCAGATGTTATGACCAATATATCCTCCAAAACTTTTCCTTGTGTATAGAACATTCCTTCTTTGTGCTAGTCTTTGTGGCTCAGGTGATGCATCATTCATGGCTCGATGTAATACATTGATTTTGGGCTTCTAAATATCCCTGCTCCAGTGAATAGCCCTGCCTATTTTGCCGTTTCTCCAAAAGAAATAGAATGCTCATTACTGTAGGAGTTGTGAAGGGCTTATGCTGTGCTGAAAAGACCAGGGCGAGTTTCGTCCCTGTGTCACATCGGCAAATTGTGTCCACCATTCACCGCGAGGGAATGTGACCATTGAAAAGGGTTTCTCATTCTAGCAGGACAGAAAGTCAAATTATGCAGTGACATGTTAACAAAATAGCAATATTGCACGGGCCACGTGTTTCTAAATAAATCCCCGCCCCTCTAAAGTGGCTGTGGGTGATCCTTTATATCTACTTGAGTACGTTTTGGAAATTAATCAATTATATTAAAAAACACACACGCACACACAATTGGAGCAGCTTTGAGATGAGATGATTTTTTGTGTTTGAGTGTGCCTTTTACTTTGCAAATGTTAGTTTTTGCCCTCCACAGGTAAGAGGCCAAATTTGTCCCTTGTGCTGGAGACATCTTGGCCAAAGGAGGGACGGAAATAAGAAACTGAAAACAGAAATAACCAATGTATATTTTAGTTTTTAGTTTTACTCCTGAGTTTTAT
The DNA here is from genome assembly GCA_015082035.1 of Chaenogobius annularis. Taxonomy (NCBI): domain Eukaryota; kingdom Metazoa; phylum Chordata; class Actinopteri; order Gobiiformes; family Gobiidae; genus Chaenogobius; species Chaenogobius annularis. The sequence continues at coordinate 268,038 of BJKM01000418.1, read as the reverse complement.
TTTGTCCTCCCAATTGTTTTTTGCATATGATGTTGAGCTAAAGACGAAATTCAACCTTGATAATATTCAATAGATGCACTAAGCTGTTTCCTTGTGTTGTGGATGTTTTTATCCCCCTCATACCTGCTTTTTTATCCCCTTCATACGTTATTTTTTATCCTTCTCATACCAGAAACCAGTCAATAACCTAAAATATAAGCTAACAGTTAACAACAGTGGTGCATTATTCTGAAATGAAGTGATTTATAGCAGTCGATTAGCCTCTGTGAACAAACACGGAGGCCTCTTACTAAATATAGCGCGAGTGGGTCCGTGTGGCGCTGTAGCTCATTTAGCAGCCGAGCTGTGGTGGCTTTAGGCTCAGTGACAAAATGAGCGCAGAGCTAAGTGCTTCACACTCCAAAGGTCAGGAGACTGTGGTGATTGAATATTAGCTTGTGTAGCAGTAATGAAATCTATTAGCCACATGCTATATGACAGGACACAGTGAGTTGTAAATCACACAGAGACTTACTCTTTCTTTCTTTCTTTTTTTTTACTGCACTTTATCTGTGAGAATTGGCAAGTGTTTTTGCAGAGGTGTGATACTTCTTGGTTTGTCAAATGATTTAGCATTTTAGACAGTTATGACACACTTCAAATATGAAAACCCCCATGTATAACAAAAGTTGGAGTATCCTTCACTAACTTTGACCTTGTAGCTCTCGCCTAGTGGCAAAAATAGCCCCATGTATTGAATTGTACTGTAGACGTTTATTATGGCTGACATTTTCATCCACCAGCAACAGTTGTATTGTGCACACTTCGCTGGAGCCCCAAACGATCATTTTTATGCTTATACAATGAAACCAGAACATTACAAATTGGCCAGAACGAAACAAACAAACTCAATGCGACACAGCGTTCACTTATATTGATTCCACGCTCTGTCAGTTGTACCAGGCCCCTGTGAAACTCCTCAAGCATTTTAATATCACTGTACATCAGAGGGAGCAAAGGCCTATTCAAACAGACAGCTCATTCTTCTGGATATGGTGCAGTTTTAAGGTTGAGATGTGATATTTCACTCTATAAAACAAGAGGCAAGAAAAGTCACTCTGTGAGTTTGAGCAGTAGGGTTTTGAAAAGCCTCCAATCTGACAGAATCTGTGCATGTTGACCTTTTCAATGAGGTGTTTTTGATCACCATGACAACTGTCTCAAAGATGGATATAAAATATATTCTATCATGTTTGTCTTATTGTCACTGAAGCTATTTTCTTCTCTAGACCTTAAAGCAAAATAGAAAAGAAAATGTTAGGCACTTGGCCCTGAGTAAGGCAGAAACATCACCGATGCAATGAAGGAAGAATAAATCTGCTTGTGCAACAGAATGAGAAGAGAGAGTGTATTTATGTGAATGGCTTGAGAGGTTGTTGAAGCTGTTGAGGTCGTATAACGAATGGTTTAATTGTTCTGGTGTCCAGTTCAGAATCAAAAAAAGACTAGGACCTTACCGTAAGATGCAACATAAAATAATTAATAATAAGAATCAGAGTAATAAAAATATAAACTATGGTCAAATAATGGCATGTGAAATATTCCAAAGCTTATGCAGCAAGATCAGATCTAAAGTGAAATCTAGCAGCGCAAATAGTTGTTGACATGATTTATTAAAGTGACAGGTGTTACATACAGTGTTCATGCATCCAAAGGCAGAGGGAAAGAAACTGTTACTGAGAGTTAGAGAAGATGATAATATTCAATAATAAAATAAAGTCAGACTTGCATTGTGTGTCCCCGAGGGTGAAGATGCAAAAATCTACAATTTTAATGAATAAATATGTCTCATTATGAACATCACTGATATACAGTTTTTACACAAATGTATTTAAATTTAAATAAAAGTAAATAATTCAATTTGACTTCTAGACCCTGTGCAATTACCTATAACACTTCCAACACCATCACACTATTATTCCCTCACATGGCACTACTTGAATAGTTTGCCCTTATCTCTAAACCTAATTGATCATATACTCATTGCAACTGGGCGTAATTATGTATCATGAAATCTATGGATGAGAAAACTCACAACACAAGGCTGACTCATATTGACCTGTTTACACAAATGACTAAACCGTAACTAAAGCCATTTGTGGTGAGTCGCACATCACAGCACACATCTGTGGAGGTATAGAAGTAATCAGAAGTGAAGCATGTCTCATTTAACCGCAATCACAAATACCTACTGTTCCTGCATGGAAAGGGACAAGAGATTCCATAGGTCTGAGCATGAAGAGTGACAATAGAATGTGTAAACATGTATTTATTCATTTTTATTTTTTGTTCTTCTTTTATTTTCTGATCCGGGCATCATGTTTGGCTGTTTAAAAAAGTGTTCAGGCCGCGGCATCCAAATTCGCGCCAGATGCCCGAGTTGGACGCCTGTACATTTGAAGGCAGATACTTTGGGCGCGCGTCCAGGGCGTCTTAAAAATGAGCTCACCAGCAGACACAGAAATGCATCACTGGAGCGTAATCTCTGATTGGTTGCTGCGTCGCGTCGGCCGCCAAAAAGCTTTGTCCAATTTTTCTGCGTCGGACGCTCAAACTCCCTGGACGCACCACAGCCGACGCTGAAAACACAGGATTTGCGCTCAAAACACACCGCAGGTCGATTCCACAGAGACTTTGAATGTAAACTGGACGCTTTGAGGCTGCGGTCTGAAAGCGGCTTTAGTCATTTTAGATCAATTGCAGTTTACAATGAACAAAATATTAAAAAACTGATCTACTCATGTTATAGTTCAATACTAGTAAGTACCAGAAAAAATTTACAGTGTGTCTCCTTTTTTATTATTATATTATAATAATATATATAATTATTATATAATTATAATTATATGACACGTACAAAAATGTAATTGAACCTAAAACGGTGTACATGCATTGTTTTTTGTTTTGTTTTTTAAGTTTATTTGTAGAGCACAATTCGTACACAAGGTAATTCAAAGTGCCTCACACAACAGAAAAAAAAATCCTCAAATTCACAAAGACGTGACAGAAATCACAAAACCTTCCTTTCTATTTATTCAATTTAACAATTTCTCTGACATGGATCATACATTTTGTCCGTGCTTAGAGTCGTGTCAAATCTATTGGACCACACTGGCAGACACTCCAGACACTCTTCCCATATTTATTTGACTTTGCCAGTGTAACATATGTCTCCAGGATGAGCACATTGCTTTTAGATTGATTCTTTCCCATGTTTGACCGTCCCAAGACGTCAGTGTGCACAGCCAAACAAAACAGTTTTTAGCTTAGATTTGAACATTGCCAGAGTAGAGGCCTGTCTCACATCCTCAGGAAAACTGTTCCAGATTTTAGCTGCATAAAACTGAAATGCAGATCACCCATGTTTGTGCTCTCGTCAGATTATTCTTGGTTGTACAGAGTATAATGAAAGCCTTGCAGATTTGGGTCAGAGTTTATGTCCAGTTGTGGGACTATGTGACAGAGAAAGTGTTGAGGAATTCAGACGAGTGGGTGTGAGTGGTCAGCAGTGGTTAGAACATGGGTTTCCCCTCTGTGCTTATGGTCATCTCACAAACCCCCACTTCTGGACACTGACCTGTTTGAAAGCTGACCTTCCACATCCAATGCACTGGTTCTCAAACTGTGGTCTTTTAGATTAATAATGTGCTTTAAAATGTAATATGTTGATTTATTTGATGAAATCATTAATTAAACCGTAATCCTGGTTTAGTCCTGGTTTAGACCTGAGGAAGTCTGGGATTAGTTTTAATTCATTATAGGGCAGCTGTGACTACAGATCTATCTTACCACCTTGGAGTAAATGAATAATGACAGTGTATCACTTTGAGAGGCTTTGTCAAACCTGTAAAGTGCATTACAAGGGTAAAGCTTCGCAATGTATTATTCATTTGGACCTTATTTAGACCAGAATAACATCTTTATTTATTCCTGGTTTAATGTCAGATTGATTGGATATAAATCTAAATGAAACTCTAAAACTCTAAACCTTTGTAAGGTTTAGTCCTGGTTCAGACTTGATCTAGTCCTGATTTAATCCTGTTTGGTTCTGCTTTTTTATTAGTTTTTTCTCATGAAGCATCTTTTACATTTCACTGTTACTTAATTCCATGACATCAGTCATGACCACTTTTCAAGAATAGACGTTGACTTAACAGTTAGATCACCATAATTGCTGGCATTTCCACATGCTGTTCCCGGGACAGTCTCTGTGTGCCAGAGAACAGGCCTAAATGTCAGCGCTCCATCTTCTCCACAGAGGTGAGGCTGCAGGGCACAGGCAGTACAGCAGCACCCACTCACCACCAACACTTAAAGCTTTTAGGCCAGGGAACACACTGCAGAATTATATAAATTAAAGCCCCTTTTCTATCAAAACGCACAAGATCAGCATAAGCCTTGCTTTTAGCATGATTGGTTCTGACATCTTTTAAAATTAACATTTAGTGGTGTTAACACTTTCGAGCAGTGGAACTTTTTAGTTTGATAACCAGCTGAGTTCTCGCTACATGTCAGTGAATTCAGCACATATCACATGAATTACACTATATTCTAAGTATATGAGTATAGGCCCTAATTTTCTTGACCTATATCAATAAAAGAATATGTTCATGGGACCCTGGCTTCCTTGCATATGTATGTACAGTTATGACTATAATAGTGGGTCAACTTAGTTGTTTATTTGTAGGTCTTCCTAATTTCTTAGTGCTAGTCCTGTGACAAATGATTCAACAAATCGTTTGATTTTGTGAAACTTCAGTCTGCTGGCTTGTGGATATCTCAGTAAGTCTTTCATCAGCATACGGAGGAGCAGAACTGTGCTGCCGCATTAATGGAAATAATGTGTATTTACTTTGAAGAGAGCTCTGGAGGAGAGGTGCTGGAAAGGTCATCTTTGAGACATGTCATGCATTCACTTTTGATCAATACTATCATTATTACTATTTTGTTATGATAGATGTTGTATTTTGTTCAACACTCACAAAAGTCCCTATGAACTTTTGTGGAAAAGTTAGAAATAAAATAGGGTTTGTTCACAAACTGACCTCATGCAAATATCAGTGTGTAATTATTGATGCTGATATCCCGTGCTCTCCAAACACCAAATTACTGGAATAATAAAGTGCTTATCTGACCTTTACAAATATATTTTAAGACTTGACGATGCAAAATAAGAATTGCAAATTCTACTCTGATGTGCAAATGAGCACAGTAAAATTAATTCTCAGGGAGACACAGCAATCTGAGCTCAAAGCCCTAATTCACACAAATATGTTATGTTATTATTCTGTCTATGTAGAGCTTAGGCAAGAGAGGCTTAATCTATCTGTATTTGTTTGTTTAGTTATTGTTTTACTGCTGATTGGAATAAATCATAAATTGTCAATTCATGAAAATGGTTGAATATATATGATATTACAATATAATAGGGCCGAGCTGAATGTGCTTTAAATGGCCAGCTCTGTGTCCTTCACAGTCTGAGTGAAAAGCATTGCCTTGAACTTTCCTCTTCTGCTGCTGAATGTGCTTTGATACAAAGGACCTCACTTTTTTGTATCAATCCATGAACGTATCTTTAGTAACTCAAAAAGGAATAATGTATTTCTTGTATGTATTACCATAATAGAATGTATATATTTTCGTTTAAACTTGCATGGTTCCATTCCATCCTGCATGTTTAAATACCAATTTGTATTGTTTTTGTTTTTGTTATATCTATGCATTTCAAACAATTAATGTTCTTAATACAATTTGAGATAGCATACTTCATTAAAGGCTTGAGTTGGATTTAAATGTTCACCTTTTAGAACAGATTCTTATATGTCATTTTGAATTTCTGAAGGCCGTTAGATGTTTGCAAAAGTCTACGAACTAATCACATCAGGCCTCTGTCTCTGTGTTTGCCTTGAAGCATGAACAATCTGATCTGGAGATGAGTCCACCTTGAACAAATGAGTAAAGTCTCAAAAATGTCAAATATGCAAATTAAGTTCATATTACAGGGTTAAGCCATGAATTCCACTGTGACTGTGCATCTTAAATTCTGTTGGAATTTAGTATCTTGACAGTAAATCAAGTTGTCAGTCTACATCACACATGTATAAACAATATCTGTCACCTTTCCTGACATGGATGAAATATGGCGGTGCCATTTGCTGATTTAAAAGTGCTCATAAAACATAGCAGGTATGTCTGGCTTCAGCAGACACTGGTGTGTGGTGAAGTGCTGCTCATAAAGTCTTTTCTCCACTTAGTCACGTCCAATGTCTGTTCCTCCATTTTTTATCTGTCTGACATTTACATTTACTATGACTTTTAGCTATAAGACATCATCAAAGTGGGACATATAAGAATATTTGTCATATTACTTTTGAACAAAGATCATTCAAATTAATCATTCAAGAAATCACATTTAAGCCAAATTATTTTGTCCAAAGATTTCTGAAATTCACTTCAAAATTCACATTTTATTTGTGAAGTCTGTTTGTCAGCAGATCTTCTAAAACGACAACGAATAGATTTGAAAGCATTACTTGTGTATTGTTGAACTAGCATTTCCCTTGGTTTGGAGCACTGCAATGATCGGAATGAGTCTGATGAAGGTGTAATTATCCATGGAGGAGCACTTCCTGGATTATTATTTCCACCTCCGGAAAACAGTAGAAGACTTAAGGTCAGGTTTTAATGACGAAACACAATTTAACATATCGATAATTTGCTTTGGTATAGTATACAATCTCAGAATTCATCCAAACATTTGTCTGAGTGTTGTAAGTAAGTATAGGCAATGTTCACAAGCACACACAGCTCATGTACAGTCCACCGTGGTGCTGCTCTGAGACCACACACCTCCCTGTGATTCCCCACAGATGGAGCGGGACACCAGTATTAATCATGTGATGAGTGTGGCAGAGGTGGCCAAACAACCCCAGGACACAAACCAATACTTGTTTATGCACAAAATTAAATCTCTGTCAAGCATATCTTGTTTGAGAAAGAAAGACAAAATTATCCGGAGGTTTTGGTGTGGCCGTGGTGTGCATTCGACCTTGTTTTGTTGTTCTAGTTCAAGGCTGTGTTTTAACTGTGGATTGCTGATAAAAAAAATATATAAATCATAGTCTAAAAGAACAAAAGTGTTGTTTACATAGCCTACCGCTCATTGCTCATATTAATCGGAATGATCCATACAAAATATACCTATAAAAACCAGTCCGTATATTATTAGATTACAGAAGTGAATGAGTTAGTCTTGATATGGGAGAAGCTGAGAACAAACAGACAGATTACACAGAAACGGAAGCAGTTTGTATCAAAAATAATTTGGTGTTGGTATGTTCAAGTCATAACAATTGTCAAGAACAGGCCATGAACAAATGTTGAAAAATGTGTGTGCTTTAACTTTATTTTGTCACCAGACCAGTTTACATCTTTCCTTTACTGAATGCATGAATTAGTATAAAGTATCAATCAATGTTTATTTCTAAAGCACACTTACAACTTTAAAAGCCCAAAGTGCGGTACAGGAAAGTGCAATAATACATATAACAACAATTAAGATAGTTAATAAAATAAAGACTCTGATCAGTTCATGTTTAGAAAGCCAGAGAGAATAGGTATGTTTTTAACAAGGATTTAAACTGCTCTGTGTCTCAGCAGCTCTAACATGCAGAGGCTGTTCCAGAGCCTGGGCCCCGCCACAGAGAAAGCTCGGTAGCCTTTAAGTATGTAGCCTGTATGTTATTTTTTTGTGATTTGTTAGGAATGTAATTCTGACTAACTTAACACAGCTAGCTTTACCTTGTACAACCATTCTTATTTAAGGGGACAATGTGACCTCAGGCCTGCACTAGAAGAACACTGAATACTTTCAGATGATGTTGTTTTTACCACACTGAGTCTACCTGCTCTGTCCATCATTCTGCCCCAGAGGAGTGTATAACAATAGCACTGCTTCACTGTATGTGAGATGAGGCAGCAGGGGAGGCACGGGACATGAGTGCTCTGGGACAGCCTGTGGTGCATTGTGGGTAATGTCTGTATAGGACACGCTCAGAGACGGCTGTGAGCGGACAAAATGTACCACTCTGCCAGAAATACAAGACACATTTGGGCATTAAATATGCATTAACATGTGAAATATTTAGCAGTGTAAATAGTCCAGACGTCAAAATATTACACAAGGGCAGCAGGAATTGTAAGAACCAGTATATCTAATTTACTGTGAACGATTGAAAAAACATCTATGTGTATGATAGAAGAGATACATAGTTACAGTGTATGATCAAAAACACATATTTACTGTGTGTGATCTTGTAATGAGACTTGAATATTAAAATTGCACCATCTTATATATTTTTTTATATTTATGTTTTAATACAACATTAATTCATTTTTATTTATGGACTGCATTGTTGTTGAAATATTTGGCATGAACAGTGAAAGTAAATACCATATATTTACCTTCAAGTACCTAAAAGTGCGGCGGATCAGAGATCAGTTCAAAGCCTGAAGGTTGGCCTGCAGCACCAAAAGAATGTAATTCATTCACAGAGTGAGCCTGAGTTTGAGTTGGAACATGCAGTTTGTAGACAACAAAACTGAAGATCAAATGCAATGTTTTCTTTATGCATGTTACACACAACTTTTAAAAAACTTTTTACACACCTCATTTTCACTTTTGTGACATTGTATAAGTTATTTTTCTTTTTTCTGGATCAACAGTAATAAATATCCTTATTAATTTATCTTTGCTTGAGGCTGGCACTAAGAGCACTGAATTGTGACCTTGAGTGAGACATCAAACAGCATTGGCAACACATTTCACTCAAAAGCTAGCTAAGCTAATTCCACATGCCATGTTGCATTGGTGTAAAATGTTCTGAACCTCGGGCTGAACCTCTGTCTTTAGAAACAACACAATGTCATGACTTTCACAAACAGGAACAGTGTATTTGTGTCAGGACATTAATTATGTAAATAAGATGTCACATGGCTAATTCTTAATTTGGCAATGTCACAGTTAAGAAATTTCTATCAAATCACTGTCTGTTTGCATTGTGCATTAAATGTGATGCATTGTTAGGACACGAATAAGCTCTGTACTAATCGTCATATCTTATGACACTGGAAATGCTTGTCTGGAATACTCATTGTTTGTATGTATAAAAAAAATTGTGCAAACAGATTAATCTAAGTTCACAAACTTGATGCCCTTAGTGCTGCCTGCGGACGTAGATGACATGTTTTTAACTCAGACCACAGTGACCTAGTCAGGGACAGGAACAGGGCGACTCTGAACAACCCTGCCTGCCCTGTGACCACTGGACCTGGCAGCCTCTTCACAGCCATCTGGATGAACTGCCTCTCTGGTATAGTCTCTCCATCTGAGCAGTGTCCTATCATCATGAATACACGATAAAACATGTGTTTGGTAATAAAGGCTTGTTGTGTTTGTGAGGCTTTGTCTAGCACCGACTGAAGATTCATGTCTGAGAAAAGTTCCCCAGAGCATGAGAGGCTCTATCAGGCCAGTGCAACTAAAGAGACTGTTGGAAATATAAACATGATATTATTTATAGACTTATTTGAGCTGCAGCTTTGTAGTCTCTAAAATGCCCTAGATTATAGCAAATTGCACACAGTTTGTTCAAATATGTCTTAGGACATAGGCTTAACTAATGTAAGGTATAACACCTTACATTAGTTAAGTAGACACACAATGAATCACATTCACATTATTCAATTCAAACAGCAACAGAAATATCCAGTTACCCTAACACTAACTCTAAGCAAAAACAATGTAATTTTATTTTATTTTTGCCCGCTAACCATGGTCTCCTTCTTGTTGATAACCCCAATCTGATCACCGCAGCATAATGCAATTGATGCGAGTGTCATACGTCAATAAACAGGAAACAGCTGATGCTAACATGGTCAGTGTTTTCATGAGAATTTTCTATTTCTATTTGCTTTTTGGCATCTTGTTTTCATCTGTGTCTGCGGTCTCTCTTGTCTCGCTCAAGATTTTTCCGGGTGCCAAATCAAGCCAGTACATTTCAAGAGAGTCCAGCTGCAGATGCTGCATGGAGTGGAGGTTTGCTGCCGTAAGCTCCACTCCGTCACATCCAGTGGCAATTATTTTTTAGTAGTAGTTAATGTTACAGTAAAATTTACGTTACCTATATGTTTTTAAAAGGTTGGAGCCACTAAACTACCTCTTGCAGAAATGTGATATTGAGGTCCAAATGGATTGTTTTTATTTCTGCAAAGTTTGAATAAAACTGTTAAAAACTTAATCTTCTACCTTTCTATTTAAAAAGAGAGGATTTGGTAAAAAAGCTGGTAGCTTCTCTTAGCAAACATGACTCACATCTATGGCAATGAAACTGTTCACTGTGGTGTAAATATGCAGCTGCTTTCCTTCACCTCACTTGTCAATATGCAATTATTCTAGTGCAATTAAACATGACTCCTCTGCCCTGACAATCAATGAGCATCTTTGCTTGTGATCACAGGAAATGTGTCATCACGGTCAGACTGCTGGCTCTCACACCTATAATTAAAATTATTCACCCAATCCTGCCCACTTCAACCTCAGCATCCTACGTCCAATTATCAATTTCCTGAATGAAATGTCAGTGCCGAATACAAGACTGAGTTTTCTATAAACAAACTCAAAATACTATAGTGCAAGTGTGAGAACTAGGTTACCAAATATTTTTTAGGATATGAAATGTTAATATTAATCATCCTCCTACATTACATATTTTCATTTTTTTTGTTTGACTGGTTTAAAATTAATTTAGATTTTTATGGATTTGCTAATATAGGATATAAGTTGAATAGCTCATGTGAGGTTTTTTCTTTTTTTTCTCCAGCGTTGTTATTCCGGCCATTCACATATCCCACTACCTTGCACATAACAGTGACTTCACTAATGAGAAAAGAAACATGTCCCTGAAATAGCCTCTTTTACCATGACTTTGTTTTTGGAAGCAACGCCCTGCAGTGCCCCGTGTGTCAACAAGCGAGTGGGAGCAGAGCGCTAACAGGATGTGGCCCAACAGGGAGACAGCAGCCCTGCCAACGTCTTGTTTAACTAACTGTACAGTGACCAGGGCCAACAGGAAGGCGTGATGGCCAGGACTGTGAACTGTGTGTAACTAAATGTGTAGTCGTACTCTGCCCCATCCTCAAGCGGCCTCCTCCAGCGACATGTCAGAGTAACCTGCTGCCTGTGTCCTCACACGGCAGGGTAAAATGACCATGTTTCTCAGAAAAGCCACTAGGGGAGAGAGAGAGAAGGAGAGCAAGAGAAGGGAGCACTAGTTCTGTACATTACATTAACCTTATCCTCATGACTAATCAGAATCAGAATCACAAAAGTTTTATTGCCATTGTCGATGAACAGAATTCACAAACATTGGAACTTGTTTCGACAATAAGGTGCAACATAAAATACTGAGCAATAATAACAACAATATAAATGAAATCAAAGGGGCATGCATTAGGAAACAGTTAAAACTTACTTTATAAGATCAAAATAGACTTACTATGTACACAAGAATTTACAGTTAAATTTCCAGTTGTAGTGCAGAAAGTGACAGTGCAGTGAGTGATTGATTGAATTGTAGTTAAACTGGCAGGTGTTTAAGAAGTGTTCATGAGACCAACGGCAGAAGGAAAGAAACTATTCTTGTGGCAGGAGGTTCTGGTCCGGATGGACCGTAGCCTCCTGCCTGAGTGGAGTGGTTCAAATAGTCCATGTCCAGGGTGAGAAGGGTCAGCTGTGATCCCACCTGCTCGTCCCAGAGTCCTGGAGACGTACAGGTTTTGCAGGGATGGAAGTCTGCAGCCGATCACCTTCTCAGCAGAACGCACAATGCGCTGTAGTTTGTCCCTGGCTGTGGCTCCAGCGTACCACACGGTGATGGAGGAGGTTTGGATGGACTCAATGATGGCAGAGTAAAACTGCACCATCATCTGCACTGGCAGCTTGGCTTTCCTCATCTGCCGCAGGACGTACATCCTCTACTGGGCCTTCTTGATGAGGGAGCTGATGCGTTGGGCTCCCACTTGAGGGCCTGGGTGATGGTGGTGCCAAGGAAGCGGAAGGCGTCCACAATGGGATGGGGAATTCTGTCATGGAGAGAGGGGGCTGGGGGGCTGTGACTTTCCTGAAGTCCACGATCATCTCCACTGTCTTCTGGGCGTTGAACTCCAGGTGTGTTACCCACTGCACCAGGACACCAGCAGGTCTACCTCCCTCCTGTAGACAGACTCATCCCCATCTGAGATGAGCCCGATGAGGGTGGTGTCCGCAAACTTGACTTCAGTTTTACGGAGTCGTGGCTGGAGAGTGCAGCAGTTTGTGTACAGAGAAAAGCAGAGGGAGAAAGTACACAGCCCTTTGTTGTGGAGAGCCTGTGCGGATAGTCCGAGTGTCTGAGAATTTTTTTTCCCGAGCCGTGCACGCACTGCCTCTGATCCGTTAGGCAGTCAGTGTATTCCACCTGCAGGTTGAGTCGAAGGCAGGTTTGAGCTGGGAGAGCTTGTCCTGGAGCAGAGCAGGGAGGATGGTGTTTTGAATGCAGAGCTAGATGGTCCACAAACAGGATCCTGGCATAGTCTGTTCCTGTGGGAGTCCAGATGCTCTGTAAGATGAAGTGCAGTGCCAGGTTGATGGCGTGTCGTCTGTTGGCTCTATAGGCAAAACTGCAGGGGGTCCAGCAAGAGGAGGTGAAAGGACTTGAGGTGGGGCAAGACCAGTGGGGTTCAAATGACTTCATACAGACGTCAGCCCCACAGGCCTGTAGTCATTAAGTCCAGTGATCCGGGGCTTCTTGGGGACAGGAACAATGATGGACGACTTGAAGCAGGCTGGGACGTGGCATGACCTAATGAAGGGCTGACACCTGAAACCATAGTAGTGGTGTTTTCTCGCTTTTGATTAACCTTAAAACAATAGAAAGAGATACATTATATTTGCTTTTAAAATACTCAACACTATTAAGGTATTTGTATACCCCCCCCCCATCCACTACAAACTCCTCAGTTTAAAGCAATGTTTTGCCCAAGAAACACCATGACAGTATCCACTGCTACCACCCATTTCATCACAAAAGAAAAAAGCTTGTACATAACTTCAGTCCATCAATAGTTTTATTGTTCAGTAGTTCAGTTCATTGATACACCGTTTCCAGTTAGGAGGTCACTTTAAAAGAACCAACCAAGCAAAAGGTGATTGTGGCTCAACTAACTGTTAATGTTGTTTCAGTTAGAAAAGTACTAGAAAACTCGTAGTCATTTGGAAATCGGTCATAATCGTAATGAGACCGTCAGGAATGAACAAGTTAGACAATGAATGACAATGATGTGTTAATGGGCTTTGACTCATGCATGGAACTCTGCTGCTTGATTTTGTAGTTATTTTAGTCTATAATCTTTGGTGCACAGGAGTATATGATATCAAAACTGAATTGTTCTTAAAATGCTTGCTTAGATTTTTCCTTTCACGGATGTGAAAGAAAATGCCTCCCTCCTGAGACAATAAAGAAACCTGAACCTGAAGTATTTTCTTTATTATCGTTCAGTCACAAACATCCTCTTGTCTCCACTGTGTAACATCCACATTTGTAGATCTAGCACAACCATCAGCTTACATCATTTCAAATGCACATTTCAAATGAACAGAGAGAACTGCCACACTTCTTAAACACATTTTGCATTTCCGCTGGATGCACACTTGTCTCTGGCAGCTCTAAATTTGAATACATTTATTTTCTGATTTTGTTCAATTTATTCACAAGCTCAAAAAAATGCAAGCAAAATAAAGAACAATGTTGTTGTAATTGTATACAGGCTGAACAGAGTCACAAGACCGGTTTAACTGCTTATTTTACAAAAGTGAATATTGCAGGCAGTGGAAGAGTTAGCTGGAGCACAGAGCAGGAACAAGATGACACTGGGAGCTGGACAACACGAGGAGCTAGAGCGAGACACAAAGGACCTGGACAAACAAGGAGTAGCAGGTGAGTAGATATAAATTTTTAAAAAAATCATTCCGCACTAACTGCAACGTGATGGAATTATCTGGCAGAGTGATGGTGAGAAAACCGGTCTGATATACTGGAGATGGATGATTAGATGAAGTGCAGGTGGGTGTCCTGTGTAGCCCTGTGAGAAGCCGGCCAAAACCCCCTGCCACCACACATGCCCTGCTGAAAAAAAACAGGAGCGAGCGAGCACAAAATAAAACCATAACAGTTTTTGGGGGGAAGAAATAGGTCAAAATACATGATTGGCTTCTCATTTGCATTGCATTGTAGATTGCGTTTAATATTAAAGTGGATTATATAATCATAATTTGTCTCCATTTCATAAAACATGTCATATTTGTGATTCCTACTCTATGATTCCGTTTTTTGAACATTGGTGTTTGTTTTATTCATCTGGGTGCAGACAGTAACCACAGATCCAAACAACACATGAGAGGAAGTGGCACCTCACTAACACTATCATCATTATGCTGCGGTGCACATTAGTGTTGTTTGGTTGAGCAGAGATCGAGTCGCGGAGCAGTGCTGGGGGGACAAACGGCCCAAGATCCCGGGTAATACGCTTCACACTGTCACATCCAGGGAACTAACAAGACAACAGCAACAAACCCATGGCCTCTGGAGAAGTCAAACATTATAGTGTACAGGACTTTTTGTCTGAAACCTGAAGGTATCAAAACAGGGTATACCCTTATTACAAACCAATATTGAGCATTTGTACATTTTCTCAAGTGCAAAGCAATTAGAGCATGTTTCTGTGATTGCTGTATAAGCTGTGTGTTCACATCTTGTTGGAACACTTAATTGAAGAATGAATTTTCACTTGAGTACATCTTGGACAGATTTTACCCCAGGCCCACGTCATAAGAGGGCGTTCACACTTGCACAAACGCCACAATAAAATTTGAACTAGACTGTGAACGCACCCATCCTAGATTAAAGTTATTAAATACAAATGGACAAATTTTGTACATGATGAGAGGATGAGAATTGCTTACTCGTAAAGAAATAGGAAGTTGTTTTGTCAGCACATCGTCCCCTTAGAATTATGAGGTTCTATATGCGTTTGGGTGTTTAGTTTTAAGATTGTTAGTTTTCAAGATTGGACCACTTGTAAAAGAGAGGATATATTTATTTTATGCTATATGTGGGATTAAAAAGCACTCTAAGGAGGGTCTAAATTGAGAAAATACATTTTCTTAAGTGGATGGTTTCGGAAGTGCTACTTTGCAGATCGAACCTTATAATCATGAAAATGTAATTTGCATTTGAAATAATAAAGTTCTATAAGCAAGTTTTTATGTTCCAGTGGTCAACTTATTTTAATCAAACAAAAACATTTTTAGAATAACCTATACTATTTGAAACATTTGGACAATATTTAATCTTCTTGATGAGCATTACCTGGATCTGATAACAAAGAAATAGACATTGATTTTTAAAAAACAATTAATGTTCCTTTTGAGGCCTGGTGTCAGGAGTGCATGGGGAGATTTTTTTTTTTGGGGGGGGGGGCCTTCATTGGGATTGGATTTCCTTCCCCTTTGCAATATATATATTTTTTTTATCAGGTTTTGTGTTCGATGCCTGTTTCCAGCATGAACCCTTTTGTTTTCTTTTTTGCCCTTTCGGCTGTTCTGTGTTCCTGTAGTTCCTGTGTGTGTTGTTTCCAACCAGAGAGATTGAAAACATTCGGGAGTTGTCGACGGTGCGATCGTGCAGCCAACGCTGTGGCATCGGGGGTGTTGCAGGTGGCGTCCTTCAATGTGAATGGCGTGCTGAACCTAATAAGGCGAACGGAGATTTTAGCGGAAATGAGGAAAGAAATAATAGACAGTGTGTGTTTGCGGGAGACACATTTGAGTGACACTGAGCAACAAAAATAGGCGAAATCCTGTTGTAGGGTATCCTATTGTTCGTCATGCATGGGCAAACATGGAAGGGGAGGTTCAGTTTTGATGTGCTGGTTGGGGGTAACATTGATGGAAGAGTTTTCACCCTTTTGGATGTTTGTGCTCCACTTGGGAGTGTTTTTTGTGCTGATGTCATGGACCTGATCATGAACCACTCTGGGGGAGCTCTGGTTTGTAGCGGCGATTGGAGTCTTCGTATTCGGCCTACATTGGATGTGTCGACCTCAAGGGGCACTGGAGGAATGGTGGATAGGAAGTTCTGTGTCTTATTGGGGAATGTAGGGTTGATTGGCATATGGAGGGAAATAGGCCCTAGATATGGTGGGAAATGAGCCAGTATACCCGTTTTTCTAATCCGCATGCAATCTAGTCCAGAGTGGACTACTTTTTTGCTCTCGATGAAGACAGATCTGGAATCGCTGAGGCAGATATAGGCACAATAGACGATAGATCATGCTCCTGTCTGCATTTCTGTGGATTTGGAGGAAAGATGAAAAGCCACATTGTGGCTGTTCAATGCCAGCCTGCTTAATGACCCTTTGTTTGGAGAAAAGATGTCCAACAACATTAAGACTTATCTGGAGGAAAATAATACTGGGGAAACTTCCCCGCCGATCATTTGGGATGCTTCTAGGGCAGTCTTGAGAGAACAAGTTGTAGCCATAGCCTCCGAAAAAAAAGAAACAAAGGGAGAGAGGACTTGATCCTCAAGAAGAAGTCAAATTGCTGGCGGATAGCCATGCCAAGGGGGGGAGTCCTGAAAGGCTAAGGGAAATTGGAGATGAGAGGAGAAATGTGTGATCCGACCTCATGGGTAATAGTTAAGAAAATGCTCTTTACCAAACAGAGATATTATTAGAGTGGATCAACATTTTCTAAATTACTATCTTGGAAACTTAAAAAACAACAAGCTGAAAGAAAAAAAATTAAAACAAGGGACAGGCAAAATGATGTAATTTTAACTAAACAGGACCAAATTCAATTAACATTTGAATCCTTTTGTGCACATTTTTTGCCAGAAATTCCAGACGATGAAGAAGCTGGGAGCTGAAACGGCCGTTCTGGCAATGCAGGGCGCAATCAAAAAATTGAGGTATGGTAGTCTCCAGGGAGAGATGGGTTCACCTCGGAGTGGTGTAGAGCTCTAGAGAACACACTACTCCTTTCCTTTAGGCAGCTTTTGATTGGGCACTTGGGAAGACTCTGACCCCTCTTGGTTGGAAGGAAGCCATTATATCCCTGATGCCTGGAGAAGGAAAGGACCGTTTGGATTGTGCCTCATATAGACACATTTCTATTCTGAGTGCGGACTATCGTATATACACCTCAATTATGTCCAAAATAATGGAACCAATACTCCCAAACTTAATCCACAATGATCAAACAGGATTCATAACCAAACGACAAACATGGGACATAAGGCTGGGGTTTGTCTTCTTTGAAAGATTACTTTGTTTCAGCCCAGATCAGAGCCTTGCTGTGAGTATTGAGATTGGTGTTGTGCCGGGAGTTCCTGCACAGGCCTTGCTGGCTGATGAGAGACGGTTGAGTCACTTGGGGGAGGTGGAAAACCCCTGGGTGAAATCAGTTCTTGCAACATGGAAGGAGCTAATCAAGACAAACAAACTAAAAAAAAAAGTTTAAATCTTAAATTGGTTGGCTTATGAGCAAAATTTCACACCTAACAGCACCGACTCGAGATTTAAAGTCTGGACAAAAGGTATAAAGGTCTTTTACCAGATTGTGAAGGAGTTCATTTGAAGAGATTTGATGAGTTGTAGGAATCCTTTTGCTTGGAGAAACGTGACTTTTTTAGGTGTTTACAAATAAGGAGTTATTATAATCATGAAATCCAAAAGAATGACGACCATCATAGCCCTTCGACTGAAATATTTATTAAAGCATATAAATCTGAACTTTTAAAGGGATAAATATCTAAATTGTACTAACAATTTGGGCACTCACTCTACTGATTATATTAGGGGTAAATGCGAAAGAGAGGCCGACTTTGTTCTGGATGATGAAGTGTGGGAGTATGTGCATCTCAGTGGAAAACCAAAAAATCACATGTTTGAAGGGAATTCAGTTGGAAAAATGTGTCTCGCTTCTTTATAACCCCATGTAAATAAAGCCTTACAGACAATTTATTACTTCACCATCCCAATAGATTTCAGAACTATGTATTTAGGCCTCTGGAGCATGCTCCTGGACGCAGGGAAAAAAGCTCTACAAAAAAATGGATGACACAAAATTCAGTGACGATCAAAGGCTGGACTGACATAATATTGGACATTCGACAAATGGGGGGGAAAAAAATCAAATTCGCCCTTAATTTGAAAATGGAGAAATTTGACAGACTGTGGGCCAAGTGAGACATTTATTTGGGTTCATTTGTTTCTTATTTCTTATTGATTTGTGGGATGTCTTTTGATTTATGTTGGTTGTTCTCTCTCTGGTCGTGTTTTGTTTGTTTTTTCATGTTTGCATACATTTTTGTTCATTGTTTTTTAAAGTTGAAAAAGAAAAACATTTTAATTAAGGAAAATAAATAAATAGGAAATCTAAGAACTGCTTCTCATATCTGTTGTTGGTTGACATAACATGTAACTTTCTGTGTTGAATTTATACATGTCCACCACATTTTTTTTACAACTTCATAGAATGCTTTATTGCTGCCTACTTGAGCATGAGCATGAAACTGACTATAAACTTCCAAATTGTCTGGCCTGATTTTGTCCTAAGGGAAAATGTGCGAATACAACATCACAGCACATGCATTTACTAGTTAATCAATTTATATAGAGGAGTAAATTAACTGAAAAGTGATGTTCAATTTCTGTTTTAATTTTCAAGGTCATTGCATATGAAGCCCCTCTTAACACATCTCATTTTATTCTTGGAATCCTGATAAGAAGGTCTTCACAGCAGCTGTTCTCTCTGACCAGCATGGAAGCAGTCATTTCATTATTCTAGGTTCATGTCACACTGCGAAAGACTGAGACTATTTAGAGCAGACCATGTTCCTGCGTGCGCCAAATCAAGTTTTACATTAGGCCTACTTAGTTTATATTCAATGTCGTTTAAGTGAATTAAATCTCCCATAATCAACACTCATTTCTGTATCTGTAGCTTAATCATGCAGGACACCTTCTCATCCTTGTCCGTGCCCACCCATTTTGACAAGATAAAAAAAACATTATATTGCAATTACTTCAATTATAATGTCTACTTGTCACATTTGCACAGCCATTGTTGCTTCATGTTGAAATTAACAAATGCTCAGACTTTTAAGACACAATTAAAGTAACAGAGCCCATTGCACTTGATATGCACAGATCAAGTTTTGTAGCTGTTATCTTCAAACCTAAATGGTCTATACATCAAATTGAACTTTTTTAGCTTCTTTAACCATGCTGTAACTAAGGTTGTAATGAAAAGCTTCTATGGAGCTGGAGCTGGTTCATTAAAACGTTTCAGGAATCTTTCATATTTTATCTGTCTCCCTCTTCATAGCTTAAAGCGCTGCTCTGCATAAACCCTTTCTAATCCATGAATCTTCTTTGTGTTTTTAAAGTCAATGGCCACGTGTTTTGGTCATTGCAGTGACCAAAACACTCATGTTCAGTTTTATATATACAAACTATACTTTGCTTTCAATGTGACATCAGATGCCGTCCTAATGCCAAAATTTATGAAATCTAAAGCCATGAGATATTTTCAACTCTCATACAGTATATTATTCTAAGTTACACTACAGGAAACATACATGCTAAGGCAAGGCAAGGCAAGTTTATTTGTAGAGCACAATTCGTACACAAGGCAAGTCAAAGTGCTTCACACAACAGGAAAAATGCATTAAAATATCAAAAAAGTTTAAGACAAGAAACAGAAGAGTGCAAATAAAATCCTTTCAGTCATATGCACATCTAAACAAAATTGTTTTTAGCTTAGATTTGAACATTGTCAGAGTAGATGTGTCCCCATGTTTTGTCCGGACTCTGGGCACCAGCAGAAGGCCGGTCCCTGAGGTCCTCAGAGTCTGAGATGGTTCATTTGTTACTCACATGTACTTTGGTGCTAGGCCATGGAAAGACTTGTAAACAAGCAGAGCTGCTTTAAAGTCTATTCTCTGAGCCACAGGGAGCCAGTGCAGAGACCTGAGCACAGGACTAATGTGATCGTACTTCCTGGTTCTAGTCAGGACCCGAGCGCAGCGTTCTGGATGTACTGCAGCTGTTTTACAGCTCGTTTGGAGAGGCCAGTGAGCAGGCCGTTACAGTAGTCTAATCTACTGGTGACAAATGCATGGATAAGCGTCCCCGAGTCTGGTTTAGAAACTATACTTTAGATGGTAAAAAGCTGACTAAATTTCTAGGCCATTATTACCCCCAGATTTCTAACTTGATTTGTAGGTTTTAGAGCAAGAGACTGAAGGTGACTACTAACACTTTCTCTTTGTTTCTGTGGATCAAAGATGATGATTTTCGTCTTGTCTGAGTTCAGCTGGAGAAAGTTGTTTTGCATCTACACACTGATCTGTTGGATGCAGTGACAGAGTGAGTCCGCTGGTCCATATTCACCCGCCGTCTGTGAAACACAGATCTGAATGTCATCTGCATCATTTTCATAGGACACATTCATGCTGCTTATTAACTAACCTAACGGCAGCATGTAGAGGTTGAACAGAAGGGGTCCCAGGATTGACCCTTGGGGCACCCCACAGGTCAGGTGCATGCGTACTTCCTGTATTCAAGATAGGACTTTAACCAATGCCAGAGATGCCCACCCAGTAAATGCATACACATATTTGACTTTATGTCTGCCATGTAAAAGCTCTTCTCTTCAGTGGCAGAGACATGCCTCAGGCCAAACACTCTCAACACACTCATGGGCCTGGTCTACAGTGTCTGCAGATAACAGTTTGGAGGTCATGTTACTCATGCCAATACAGACATCACCCAGTTCAAGTTTAAAGCCAATCAGTATTTTTTGTGTTATTTTCTAGGTGCATGCATACATAAATTATAGCCACATGTACTATTTGTTGTGTAGTGAGCTAAATTGGGACAGCCATCATACCTTTGGGAGCTTGTGTTTGCTGTAGGATGCGGTTTTATTCAAAGGCACAGATTTGGCTGTGGCATGAACCTCTGTTCATTGCCTGCAGGAGGATCAGCACCAGCCAACCAAGTCAAAATGTTACTTTGAACAGCTCATAAACAAACCAAAAAAGCATGTATCAATGGTTCCTTTTAACATATAAATGTAATCCACTGGGCTACCAGCTGCTGTACAAGGCTTCCGGCATTACAAACCGCAAAACAAAATAATGAAACTAATTTGATTTGCAGAGTTCAAAGAGGAGGCAATTTAACAACTCACCAGTGAAGTTTTGAAGACAGTGGGGTCTAAATAAACACTGCCATAATTGCTCTTGCTTGAGTGTTTTGCTTCAACCAATTTTAATGAAAGGCACATTGACTTTATCAGCAAATTGAAAATAGCCCGGGAGAAGGCAGGCAGGTGTGGACTGCCTCCACAATATCCGTGTATAGGATTAATGTTGGTGGATGATAAATACGCTGATTAAAAGCCCTTTGATTCAAATAAAAATATTCATAAGGGAAATAAAGAGAAGTCGTAAGGGGCAGAATAGCTTGCAGGCACAGAGAAACTTTTGACTGACTTAAACTTTTGATGAACCACGAAAAGGCCTGTCAAATAATAGCCCTAATATAATCTAGGGATCTGTAATTTTACAAATGAAATAAGATTTATCGAGCACTTTTCCAATGAATTGTCACTTTATAATAACAACAACAACAACAACAACAGCTTTTGATTATTTTAGACTACGGATGTGGACAACCTATCCAGCACTTGATATTGTGTTTATCTCTGACTTTGTCCCATATAGATAACGTGCCGAATGATTACAAAAAGTAGCCTATATCTTTTGCGGACGCACATTCGGTCCGTGAATGCCTTTGTTCTTTCTATCGCCCTCTGCCTGCACACAAAGGCGTTGCAGGCCCCAGCTGCTTTGGTCCAACCTCTTTTTTTTCTGTAGCTCGTCTTTCATGTCACTATGGTGCTACTTGTATGCGCACACGCACGCCCATCTCCTCCCTGTGACGCCACAAGACTGGACAGCGAGGGCTTCCATCACAATATTTAACACTCCCGCCCGGGATGAGCACTTGGCCGGAAGACAACGCGGGGCACGGAGGACGGATGACAAGCGCCAGCCGTGCACCTGCCACCACTACTCATATTGAACTTTAACGAGCAACACCAACCACAGCCACGCAACGGGACGGCGTCAAAGCACACAGCCGCCGGCCACCTGCTTATTACGGAGAAATATGGGAGCGCTGGATCATAAGAGTCCGGCCGCGTAAAGAAGTAGGCTGTATTTGATTCAATGCCCTGTGCGTCTGACTCACACTATCTAACAACGGCATGAATGAAGAGCGTCAATTGAGCCGCTGCCAGTGTCTCGTAATGTCTCCATCCAGCTGTGAGAGGAGACTGATCTTGGACTGAAAAAGCCACACGCGCAATGGAGTTTTAAGGTGCGTGCGTAATGCGTGGAGTAAACAGAATATCTTCAAATCACCGCGGCTGCTTTATCTATTAACACTTTTGTTGGACATCAATGTCGGCGGTGTAAGATTCTCAAGATGATCCTATTCCGAAAATTCAAAGTATTACTACTAATGGTGTTTTTAGTGGCGTGTACGATGCACATTATGATAGACTTGTTACCCAAACTGGAGAAGCGTGCGGCTGGAGCGGACGGCAGCACCAGGGACGGCGGCTGTCAATGCTCGCATCACCCGGGAGGAGAGTCGCAGAGCTGGGGAAAGATTCGCGCCAGGTTGCCGGCTGAAGCAGGCTGGCCTAATAACAAACACGCGCTCAGGATCCTTCAGGACTTCAGCAACGAACCGGGCTCCAACCTCACGTCCCACTCACTGGAGAAGCTCGTATCAGCCGGGGACAGGGCGGCTGCGTTAGGGAGGATGAGAGGTCCGGGAGGGAGAGCAGCGGACCAGCACAAACCGCTCATAGGGGACGCGAGTGGGGGGAGGACCGTGACTGCACACGGTGTATCCAGACTGTCCGCGCTGTTTCAGCATCCCCTGTACAAGGCTGAGCTCCCGGCGCTCACGGACGAAGACACTTTGTTTAACGTAAATACGGACATTAGATTTTACCCCAGATCCACGGGAAGCCAGGGATGGTAAGTAGGACGAGGAACAGACAAAAGAGGCACAAGTGGGACAGTAACACTCAGATTAAAGCCTTACTATTCATGCAAGCTCCTGGCTTATGGTTAACCCTTTTCTGGCCGGCTTTAACACAATAATGTAGGTTATAGCCATATGCTTATTTATTCTCCTAGTTTTATAGTTGTTTTAATGTCACTCATTCTGGCCATGATTTTTCTACAGCTAATGTCCCACTAGCCCCATCATTTAGACTATATTGATTAGGAACAGGAAATGGTTTTGGCAATGATTATATTGTGAATATTAATAGCTGTAGCTCCATAATCTTGATAGAATTGCTACTATAGTGATGAATAGGACGATTGGAATATGATCTAGTTGAAGTCTACATAACCATGCATTTTACCATCACTATACTTTCTTCAGTATTCATTTATAGGCGATGTGCCATAACACAAATTACCAAAAGTATATATGAATCTAATATGGTCCTCCTTGTTTTGATTTCAGGCACAATGAAGAGGGGAATGGTGAAGCGGATGAATTCTCTCCTACGGCGGGGGGGACAGCTGAGTCGTACCCAAACTGGCTGCGCTTTCACATTGGGATCAACCGCTATGAGCTATACCCCAGACACAGCGAGGTGCTGGAGGCTCTGCTCAAAGACCTGGTCAGTCAGAGGATCACAAGTGTGGGTGAGTTACAATACCTGTCAGAACCACCAGTGTGTGTCTAAGGTTTACTCACAAGAGCAGTTTAAATATCCTCTTAAGCAATTAAGACAACTTTATTCATACTGTAGTCATTTATATCACTTTTTAATCTTATCCATTTTTAACAAATAGAAAGACACTTATTGCTTACTCAAAGCTCATTATATATTGTGCACTGAGAAATTATGATATCTCAAAATTGGAAATAGACCTCGCACTGGTCCAATGTTGCATTTAGAAAAAAATGATTTTGTGCAGTTAGAATTTTCAATAATCCCTTAAAATGGTGCGAAATGCTTAAATACAACTTCTAAACTGTAAATTATTGCTGCAAGAATGATCACACTGGAATCTCAATATTCTGCCTTATTCTGTGTAAAATCATTTAACCCTGTAGTTTAGACCTTTACAAATATATTCTGAAATACATGGGTTTTTTTGGATTAGTTTAAAGTTCAGAATTAAAATCTGTCTCAGATGTTAATGCTCCTGGACTGGACCAACCAACCAACCAATCCAACTGTTACATCATAAACCGTTTGTCAGGAAAAATCACAATATTTTTAATAATTTTATTTTAGCCCAAAGTTTAGTGACCCCTTTTGGCTGGATTATATTTGGGATACTTGAAACTTTCATGACATACAAAAAGTACAAACAAATGTTTCTAAATTGCTCATTTAATCCCTATCGATCCCTCATAATCATGTCACATTTATGCCTCTTGTCTTCTCTGTACCACAGCTTCGGGTCTAGACAAGTCTATAAAAATGTCTGTCTGCCAAAACTGTCTGAAATCCCTGTCTGAAGTTTATGAGTGTTTGTGCTTTGGTGCACCCTAATTGCTGCACACATAGTACTTATCTGTCTCAGTAGAATTTCCAAAAACACTTGGAGACTTTCCTTGTTCAGCACTTTCTTCATGCTCTGTCTCCCTTCCTCTGTCGGTCTTTTGGGTCCAGTGGTGGCCCTTTAGTTCAGTCTTCAGATGGACTCATAAATCATTGGCATGGGAGCGTGAGGTGGTTCAGGTGGGCCAGATTTATCATCACGGCAGGGAAGGGTGACATGTGCAGCGCCAGGAAGGGGAGAAGAAGACAAGGCAATTTGATCGATGTACGGTTAAAGTGTAGAGAAAATGGCAGAGTGGTTAGCTTTGTTGATTCTCCGCAAGAAGGTCGTGGACTTTTGTGCTTGATAATGTTTTGTGTGTGAATAATGAATCAATTCTTGTTTTTGCTGTTGTCATTTTTGGTGTTTGACACACCCATGACTTAAATGTATAAAAATTCAACTGAACATGCTTCAAAATATTTTAAAATATATATATATACAATCTATATATATATATATATATATATATATATATATATATATTTTGGAGATATGCATCATTTGAATATTCATTTCATTTCCTTTAATACTAAATACAAATCTTATTAAAACAAAAATGAGTAACTTAATCTTTTAAACAAGGGTGTAAAGTGGTATTTTGGCTCTTTTGAATATAGTTTAAAAAAATTTCATTACATTTAATGCAATAGTTAAACCACAATGAAGATATTTTTAAACACTTCTGGATTGCAAAAGATCCATCAAACAGTTGGTATTTGGATTATCCACTTATTATCACTTAAAAATATATATTCCCTTTTGACAATGTTGCTCACCCTAAATAGACACAGACATCACTGATGCCTCTTGTTCAGTAGTACCTATTGGCTCTACTTAGCACGATGATTAGACTTGGTATTGGTAATGACAACATTCACTAAAAAGGTTGCAAAAAGAAAAAGTAGTGCATAAATCATGTGTGGCAGATGGCCAGTTAAGTCACTTTCTCATGTTAGATCACTGCACTCATCTGAACACACGATCAAGAGGGATTACCTTTTGTTGTCCAATCATTAAGTCAACCTTGTAAATGGCCATTACAAAGACGATCCCCTTTGCGGATTGTATTTTATAAAGTTCAAGGTCATGTCGTTGAATCATCTCTCAATCCAGAACGGTTTCGCTGTCTCGCTGTATCAAGTTTAAGATATTTCTCCGGGCCATATTCTCTGACAAATCTGCCACGTGCCACCGCTGCCATAATGCTCCCAGTGTATCTCTTCCCTGCTGGAGATGAGACGCTCTCACCCAGGGTCATTTGGGTTGGACTCTGTGCAACAGTCTATGCAAAATCCCCACAAGCTTTTGAAAATGAGTCACGGTAAATTGCATGTGCTGCCAGGGGTGAGTAAGATGAAGCCAAGTCGTCTTAAGAGCGGAGAAAATTAATGAAGGCATGGCGCTCTATGTACAAGCGGGAAGTACACAGTCAATGAACAGAACAGGCAGCTCTTAGCAGGGGGTAGGACTTATCAACACGCAGTTTATTTGATTATGATCGGATATAGACATTTAATTACCATGAAGTTATTTAAAAGGGAACATATTGTGGAAATTATAAGATTATACTGATTATGTTATAACGTTGTCCCCTCTTCACTAACTTTCTCAAAGTCAATTTATGGATATACTTAATTCGTATAATAATGTTAAAAGACACTTTTCTCTATTTTTTGAGACGTTTCCTGGCAGATTATGTGTATATCAAGCACAACTAATTCAAGTCGAGTCATAATTGAGCCTTAGCAGACGTTGTTGACATAGCATTAGCCCAGAAAAGTAAACGGATTGTTCTTTTGATGTTTGACATATTCAGCAGGCGGTGCTATCATCACAGTAGCATGTGGTGCGCAGCTAGCATTCTTGGATATTTCTACAAATTTGAGCTGTTGGACTGTTTGTTCTCCTCCATGTCCTCAAATCTCGTATCCTAAAATCCACACTTACTCTTGTAGTTGCTGAACAGTGAACGATAGAGCAGCCCTTCTACATTCAAATGAAGGGTTTGATGTCCCCACAAAGGTGTTCAAACCACCTGTTAGTGGACGTTACCTCATAAGCTGATTATCTATTCATGGACATTTGAGTAAAACCGCATTGTCCTGCGGGTGTGCCTTGATAATGTCTGTTTTCACCCACCACCTATCCGTCCACAGCCCTGTATTTACTTGCAATTATTTGTATTATTTTAATCAGAGGCCAAGTCATACATGTGAGGTTTAACATGTCATGTAGACGTTTTACAACAATAAAAACACACACATTAAAATTGTCTGCTTGCTAAGGTGAAGAGGCGGGGAATCTCAGTTCAGCCCTGTTTCTACTATTAAGCTGTTTACGATCCATTTTGCAGTGTACAAGGAAGAAAATGTAAAATCATGATCTACATCTAGTTTAATTGTAAAAAAGAATATGTCCTCTTTAAATGTAAATGATGATCTTGTGTACCGGTAATCATGTAATATGTCATTTATCCCTTATTTGTGTATTATAATGTTTTCGATATAAGACATTTTGGCTGCCATCAGGAAGAGATTGTCAAAATGATGGTAACATTTCTAGTAGTTGGTTACTCAACTGCTAAACTATGTGGATGGACAGGGAGTGATTGGCAGTAAAAAAAAAAAAAGAAAAAGTTCTGCCTCCAGATTGCATGGTCTAACTGCATCGCTGTCTGTTCTTCTGCAGAGGAGTAACTTGGTACTGGTTATCCATGTTAATCTTCATGGGGTTTGTAGATTAGGATTTTAGGAGGAGTACAGACTGCACCGTAGAGACAATCAAATATTTCCACATGAATTGCTGAAAAGACAATTTAGTTTCAGCAAATCTGAGTTTACACAAGCAATGCTGAGTTTGCACACGCACACAAACCACATCAAAACTGGGACTAAACTGGAACAAACCTGGAACCAAACCTGGACTTGACCAATTAAACAGGCCCACATCAAGGTAGAATGAATTTGAGTGACTATCTAATCCTGAAACGTGTGTTGTTTTTTCTTGCAGCCATGAAATCCGGAGGCACACAGTTGAAGCTGATAATGACTTTCCAGAACTACGGACAAGCTCTGTTCAAACCAATGAAGTAAGTCTGTTTTTACCACGCTTAATTCTCAAGCACATGTATTAGTTAATTTTGCTGCATCTTTTAATTGCCCTGCATTATTTCATTCTGTTATCCAGTGGGAAATCCTCTCTCTGCTTTTTAATTATCGTCTTCAGGCATTTTTGTTAATTAAAATGAGCATTGAGCCACTGTGACAGTATCTATAGGGAGACAAACTTTACTGTACTCGGGTACTAAGACTAAATAAAACATCTAATAATCGTCACCATTCACATTAGAATATTACATACTAAAATAACTGATACATCAAAATAAACAAACAAAACTAAACAAAACTGCCACTATTTCAAAGTAATTCTTGACTGTCGGTACTACTAACACTATGAGCACACTGTTACATTCTGGTTCATTAAAAACACTTATACAGACAGCAAATGTTACTTTAATTACAAGAAAAAAATCATGTACAGCTCCTTTTTTATCAATACCAATTCTAGTTCTACACAAGTAAAACTGTCCAAAGTCATTCTAATTTCATTCTGTCTGCTTTTTAAACATGTCTGGCAAGTTACATGTTTTCCAGTGGCGTGCGGTCACGGCAATCAAGGCAAGCAGTGATTGACCAATAAAATCTAAAATTACTGTGTGTCACAACTATAATTAAATTGGTGCGAAATGTATCCAAATAAGCCTGTTTTACCCTCACTTCTGCTGCTGAAGCTTGGCTGAAGTCACGGTGTCTTTTAGTGGCCTCTACAGGCCACTGGGCAATACTGCGCAGGAAGCTTGGTTCTTCTTCTGCCAGAGCTGCTCAGTCTGTGACCTTGTTCAGAGGCCCGTTCATGCTCCACTCTCTAACATGAGCTTTTAGAACCAGAGCTAACATCAGCTTCTTTTAGAGGTCTGCACATGTGCTCTGAGGAGCCTCCAACCACACTGAATAAACCTGTGTGGGAATCTTGGATGGTTGCCGGTTGTGCCCTAACTCCACATGTGCAGAGAAAATGCCTTTGTAGCTAAGGCTCTGTTCACGTTTCTAGACATTAAATGGATGTTAGTTAGAAATACAGGCAGTATTTGAACAAGAGAGAACAGAGCACTAAATTGATTCAAATGAGCCTATTTAATCCATCCATTCAGCAATGTATACAGGTATGGGAGTTTAGCTCAGTAGGGTGGGTGTACGCACTTTGATGTGGCAGACCGAGGATCAAAACACACTCTTGCGTGTTCTTTTTTTTTTTTTTTTACTTTTGCGTGCAAATGTTATCCACTAAATATTGATGAACACTCCAAGTCTGCTTGCCCATCCATACGAATCACTGCACGCTGCTGATGTTTTCATATGTTATTCAACTGTATATAACCCCTGCCCCTATCAGCCTTCAGAGACACTAATGCAGTAATACTTATTTTTTTCTGTTGTAGCATGTCACTCGGGTTTACAAGTGTGCCTCAGAGATTATCCCCCAATCTCTGCTCATCTGATCATGCCCCGTCAGTTTTAAAACACGCCAACCCTTCAAAGTGCACATTAGCCGCCAACAGGGACTATTATCATCACAAATGACATGCACTGAATTTTTGAGCAATGATAAATATACTAGAGGTGACATGCATGTGACTTCAAGGCAACATGGCATTACTGCAATAATATCAACATCAATGTGGAAGCGTTATAGTGGATGTACTTGAGCTGGGCTTTTGGCAGTGGCAACGAGAAGCAAATGAGAATGTCGGGAAAGATCTCTGACAGCCATGTAAATACAGGATATGGCTGCTTTAGAATGGTAAATTGCCATGACAAGGCTATTTCATCAAGTCAGTGTAATTTTTCATGTTGCTCGAAATAAGCTTGGCTTAAAGCTTAAAGTCTGATTTGAAAACAATGTCAGATTGAAAAAATCGCCTAATGCATGTATGCCTTGTATAAAAAATGATTGTGATACAAATTATTTAAAATCATTAAGCAGACTTTGAAACACATCTAAAGATACCCTTTTTTATAACAAAGACTGAGGCGTTAATAACTAAAAATGTCAAAAAATAATAAACTCTTTCTGATTTTCATCAATAATACACTTTATTTGTAAATATTTTCTATCAGGAAGCCTTTAGTTACCATACTTTTACCTTTATTTGTGATAATGTTGATAATGTAAGTAAAAAGTGTCAATGTACAATACAAATGATCGTTTGACTAATCAATTAATCAGAAAAATGAATAGCTGATTAGTCAACTACTAAAATAATTGTTAGCTGCAGCCCTAGTTTTCAAGGAGGTGGAGTAGTTGGGCTAACCACTCTGCCACTGTGCACTAGTTATTGTTAGTTCTAGAAAATTCACTGAGGGAAGCCAACCAGCAATTTCACAGACATTTACTTTTTAAAATGGCCTCTTTTCGTTTGACTCGCTTTATTATAAATGTTGAATGAAAGGGTTTGGTGTTGATAAGTTGTTTTGACAGTAATTACATACGAGGCCTGAATTGTGATTTGGTGTGCGCCCATGTCTCTATTTGGCCTGTCATTCCCTTTGAAGTTTTACACTCTGGAGAATCACTCATGAAAACAAAATATACTTTCAAATGTAAAAATAACACCTCTTGTTCTGCTTCTTGTCCAGAACATCTGCCGGTTTCATAGTTCCTGTCACTGATGTGTCCCATTTTCCTCATCATACACACTGGTGCATTCTGGGTACAGTAGTTCAAACCGTTTCAACTGCTATTGTTTTGCATTAGCTGTCCCATTCATCAGCTGGAACAGTGCTTGGAACAGGCTTTGAAGCTGCAGATTTCCTTTGTGTCGAATCAAATTGTAAATTGGTTCGGATGAAGACTGCCGACTGCTAGGCTCACAGACAGAAGCTCTCTGCTATGTTCAACTGAGCTCATGGGAAAGGATTTCACTTTTCACCTGTCTGAAAAAGTCTGCCGTGTGCTGGGAAATATCACTCATTTAGTTTGTATGTCCTGGGTTAGTCTTTTTTTTTTTTTACAAAAAACAAAATTACTTCATGTAACTTTGGCATTTCTCACACCAGGAATTGGCTTTTGGGCCATCTACTGGCTGCAGAGGGAATTACACAGGTGAGAAAACAAATGCAAGCTTGTCTCTGACTTGCTAATGTAAGCACGCAGTTGTAATGATTGTATTTGAGGGTATTGAGTACCGAGCCTATTGCTTAATATCTAAATCAAGCTTGAGAACACTAATGCAAAGTCCTTAATGTGCTGTCAGTGTTTACCCTGTGTAACATGCTGTCCACTGCATGGTCTTTAAATATTTTTTATTTGCAAATTCGAAAAAACTCTAACCCTAATTACGGCAGGCACAGAATCCTGACCACAGTTACAATTTGATCACGATTCACATACATTTTCTTTCATCACTTCTATCTTTATATAGCCTTTAAGAGGTAACGAAAGCAATTTGCTTCTTCTGAAAGTTCATATTTCACTGTGATTGGTTAAATCCACCTGTCATTCACTCAGAGCATAACAGAAGCTGACCAGTAGGTGGAGTGGGTGTGGAAAGTTTGAGCATAGAGCTGCATTAAACAGAATAAATCACAGTATAACAATATCAACTATGGTCTGATATGGATTTTTTGGGCTGATAACAGTATCCTATTTTTGGCCTGCTGCTGAGGCTGATGACCAATATTTGCCAAATATCGCTTGTGTTTTTTTGTTTTTTTCCTGGGTGAAAAAAACTTTGGAACTGGAACTAATATGTCACCCATCCCTAATATTAACAAATCAGCATAATGACACAGGAATCAAATCTCAATTTTATCATTATAACCTCAGCCCTATGAAAGAGTCCCTAAAACCATCTAATAAATGTAATTACATTTTAAGAAATACCATGCCACTGAAAATCTTGATGCAGTGAAAGTTGAGGAGACTTTGCGCTCTGCCAGTCTGCCATAGTTCTACCCCTTCAGCTGGATGACGTTACAGAGGCTGAGCGGACCCTGTGTGCCAAGCCCCAGCAGCCCCACGCCTGCCAAAGCAACATTATACAGAAGCCATAATGTTCATGTCGAGCTAATTGGTTTTGTCAGATTGAGGGTTAGGATTGAGGGCGGAGCTGGAGGTCTCAGATATGCAAAGACTAATGAATTCCTCTCTCATGCCCGCTTGCACTGCTTTTTGATTGGGCTGATAGGCAAACACTGGAGGATGCTTTATGAATTGCAAAAATAGCGCTGGTGACTTTGATCATGTTTGTTTGTGGTTTTCATGCTGAGAACTGCTATAAGAGTCGGCGTTCAGAAGTTTGAATGGACGTACTGTACGGTTATTAGTCAGTGCTAACTTTGTGCTGTAGCATTTTGTATATAGTGTCACTACAACATTGTTATATTGTTATATATATTATCATAGTGACACTGTATTACTCCGATAAGTGGAGTTTTTCATATCCGTACCATACTTAAGTCAAGGTTTTTGTAATTTGTTATCAATACAGTGCAGTTTTCTTCAACATCTAATCAAAAATGCAGTAGCCAAAACAATATGAAAAGTACTTAGCTACTCACGTCTGTCTGTAAATATACATCACAATATTGACAGGATATTCCATTTGCTTCTCATGCCGGGTTTACATCTAATGCAAGATGGGGACGGAATATTTTTCATTTTCAAAGTAATTAAAACCTCTGTGTGCTGCTGTCACAATAGCCTTGAACCCTGCTGGTCTCAGGGAGATGTTTTTCAGCAGAAAGACTACACAAAAAGTGTTTTTTTCCGGGCACCGGAGCTGCCTGTGGTTTATTTGTGATTCGATCAATACTTTTTTATTGCGCGTGAACCCTCGTGAATCTGCATTGCTTTGATCAAATACTCACCACAGTACACCGTAGTTGTTGTGACAGGCAGAGCGTGAGTAAACTGCTCAAAATACAAGCAATTGAGTGTAAACGAGGCATTAAATCGCAACCTAAAATTGTTGCAGTTTGCCCGCCTTTTTCAGGTCGTACGTCTGCATGCTGACTGGTGGTGTCATTTTCATGCCACCTCGCAATTGTTAGCTTTCCTGCATTGATGTTGTGAGTTTGAAGGTTTGAAATCGTTTTTTGGTAGTACACAAAGGTTTTGTTTGCGACTTTTCTGTTTGTCACCTGTTGTCTGTTATGTCATGTTATTGCTATGCTTGGAATGTTCCCTATTTCAGTATGGCATTAAACTATTATCTATCTCATAATATGGGCACGAGGGCAGGTGGCAATCCCTCCACAAGAAAAGTCATATTGTGTACCTTTAAATACTCGTACATTTTTATTGACTGCTCA
Organism: Chaenogobius annularis; assembly: GCA_015082035.1. Classification (NCBI taxonomy): domain Eukaryota; kingdom Metazoa; phylum Chordata; class Actinopteri; order Gobiiformes; family Gobiidae; genus Chaenogobius; species Chaenogobius annularis. The sequence goes on along the minus strand of BJKM01000418.1, from coordinate 234,812 downwards.
AATCAAATAACTAGATAGACTTGAACCCACTATTTCTTGTCAGTTCTCTCAACGCCGCTGCCTTTACTTGTCCATCAGCGGGCGAAGAGCGGTTATGGTACGTTACAGACAGACAGATGTTCTCACAGCTGCACCCTCTCACCCTCACAAATACATAGTGAGGGGGTTGCAGGGTTTACCCCTCTATCACATACCCATGTACACTGTGTCAAATTCACCAGCGCCATGGCAGACAGCAGCTGGAGGTGCTCAGACTGGTGTGTTACTATGGAGGTGATGACTGCTATCTCACACTCAATATCACACCGGTTTACACAGTGTGGAGCATTCATTATTTAACACAGCTCTAATGGTTTTACACGTTAAGGGCAAATTCATCTTACATGTTTGCTTTGCACAACGGTGCATTGAAATGGACAATCTGAAGGCTGCTGCAGTGAGACAATCAGACAAGAGCTGGAGCCTTTTACTGCCTATTTTTTAATATAACATTTAGCTATTTGTCCTTTTACATAACATGATATGTTCAGTACACATCATTTAGAACAGGTATAGCAGGACATTTAAAAAAGCTTAAGTATTTTTAACTGAGAAAAGGTTTATGTTTGGAAAATATAGGCAATTGGCTATTTACCATAAAATCAGTGGTATTAAATGTTGTTACTTAAGTAAAAATACATGAAAAATTAAAAAAATACGTGTATATTTTTGTTTGCTCAGTGCATGTGGCTTGAACTCAAAACCTTTAGTCGAGATGTCCCCATGAACAGGCAAAAAAACCCTCAAACCATAAAAATGTACTTGAGCTACTTACTTTACTGCTCTTAAATGTAGTAAATTAAAAGTAAGAACATATCAACTGTAAAACTACTTAAGGAAAGTACCGATAGATACAAAAATAACTTAATTACATTACTTTTACTTTTACTTTTGTAATTTACGTTAAGTCACTGCATAAAATGTATATCTTCGGATCATTTTGACCTGCTGTCTAAAGGTGGAATTCACTATTAGGTACACATTCGATTTATTAGGAGCAAAAGCAATCATACTGTATTTCTTTTTCGATTTTTGCGATCCTAACATGTTACGAGGGATTGCTGCGCAGCATCACATGTCTGTGTCAACTCAAATCTCACACTATTTTTCTGACAGCTTTCCTCTCTACGCTCTCTGCTCCCTCTCAGCTCAAGAAACCACACCTCATACATTTTATACGACTATGGACTAGTTCCCTGGTTTCTTGCTTTCTTTTATACCTTGTCACTTGCTGTTCTTCTATTCCATCTCAACTAAAGCATTTCAGACCAATTCTGCATCTCAAAACATTTAAACACATCCTATTTGGCCTGTTGCATCCATGTGCTCCTCGCTTTTCTATTACAAAACTACACTGTTTTCCAGAACAATTGCTGCAATCCAATTTTACCAAACAAGATTAAATGTTGTTGCGTCATGTATCGACAGATCTTCCCAAATTAAAAGGTAAAATCTTATGTAACATGTTTTGTTCAGTCTGGTCAAGTATTTGTTTTCTTGTCTGTGGGCGGCTTTGCAGCGGTGCATGTTGGCTGTGGCTGTGGTGTATTTGTCGCTGCATTGCATTGGTTATGCCATCGAGCCAGCCCTATGCTATCATTATAGTCTAAAATACTTGACAGGGGAATTCCTAAGCTCTCCACTAAGGAATGCAGCCCGGGCACTCAACTGGAAAGTCAAAAATTCATGTAACTCCAGGAGGTGAATTTACAACAACAACGGGGCATTCCATAAGATTAGAAGAGGAAATAAAAAAATTAAAAACACTTATTACACTCATCACTTAAATGTGGGAAATACTCAATGATTTGTAAGTAATTGTAATTACAACAAGTAATATGTTCAGTGTTATTAAGGGAAGACTGTTTTGTTACTGGCACAGTGTAGAGCTGTGCAATTAATTTAGATCGAGATTGAGGTTCAGTCCATTTAAACCATCAATATTTAGGTTGGGTCTTTTCAATTGAGAGGTCTATAACAGCCAGCCAGTGAGAGTGTGGGGTTTGGAGCAAACTTCAGACTTTTGATTAAAAAAAATTTATTGTTTAAATTTAGATATAGAATATATACTGAAAGTCATTTCTATTTGTGTTTGTATTATGTGTGTTGCATAAACGCATGTGACAATATTGATCGGACACGAAACAGCGATGAGTAAATAACGGTTTAGATTCAGTTGTAGTCATCTGGACTCTGTTTTAGAAAAAACAAAACGTTTCAACTCTCATCCAAGAGTCATTCTCAATCAGAGAAACAATGTGGAAAACACACACACTTTTGTGGACAAAGTGAAACATCTCCAACTGGACCCAGATGACCTGATGGTTTCTTATGATGTTGTGTCCCTCTTCACTTGCATCCCGACCTCTGAGGCAGTAGCAGCGGTTCGGACGAGACTGCAGGAAGACACCACCTTACAGGAAAGGACCAAACTGACACCTGAACACATCTGCAACTACTAGACATCTGTCTTAACACCACATACTTTCAATTCCGGGGACATTTTTACAGACAGATCCACGCTGTGCCATGGGCTCGCCCGTCTCTCCATAGTGGCCAACTTGTACATGGAGCATTTTGAGAAGAAGGCACTGACCTCCTTTTCAGGCATTGCTCCAAGTCTTTGGTACCGTTACGTGGATGACACTTTTGTGACAATTAAGAAACAAGAGCTGGAGCCTTCTCAGAGCACATCAATGCGGTGGACCCGCACACCAGTACCTGCTCTTTGGCTCTAACCACCCACTACAGCATAAGCTGGGAGTGATCAGAACACTACAACACAGAGCACAAGCGGTGCCCACCAGCTCAGAGGGCAAGAGGAAAGAGGAAACACACGTCCGGAATGCCTCCTCAGCCTGTGGATACCCGACTTGGGCGCTGAACAAAGTGAAGAGAACCAAGAAGCAGGAAAAAAGGGACAAAAGGGAAACAGAACCAAGAAGAAGGGTGTCTCTATCCCTTATGTCTCAGGACTGTCAAAAACTGCAACGAATTTTTAGACAACACGAAGTCCCTGTTTATTTCAAACCAGGCAACACGTTAAGACAAAACTGGTTCACCCTAAGGACAAGATGCCGACACAAAAACAGAGCAATGTAGTGTATTCTATCCAATGCAGTGAAGAAAGCTGTAAAGAGCGGTACATAGGGGAGACTAAACAGCCACTTCACAAGAGGCTTTATCAGCACAGAAGACACGCAAGTTCAGGACCCCAGAGCGCTGTGCATCTTCATCTCAAAGCCACAAACCACTCTAATGAAGACAGTGAGGTGGAGATTCTGAGCAGGGAAAAAAGATGGTTTGAAAGAGGAGTTAAGGAGGCAATCTTTGTTAAAAAGAGTATCCTTCCTTAAATCGTAATGGAGGTTTAAGATTCAACCTTCAGTTGTTTATAATGGTCTGCTGAAACCCTGGAGACGCCCTGGGCATTCGGATGCTAAATAGGCACTAGGTGAGGCAGGGAACAATAAAACAATGGCCCATCCCAGTTTCAATGGGCCATTAGCAGGAGGTCCGCCCTTTGGGCAGGGCTCTCACAGAGTAGGATATAAACAAGAGTTCTCAGACTTGTTTCTCTGATTGAGAATGAGAATGACTCTTGGATGAGAGTTGAAACGTTTTGTTTTTTCTAAAACAGAGTCCAGATGACTACAACTGAATCTTTTTCTACAATGGAACACTCCTGGACGAATGAGGGATTACACCAACGGTTTAGATCTTAAAAGTTGTGCCGTTCAGTTTTATTTGTCACTAAATGTATGTAGCTCTAAAAATGGCAATACAATTATTTTTTTAAGTTAAACTATTGAACCAGATCCCACAATTGTTGAACTCTACATCAATTAAAGTCTTACATTTTTCACTCTGGAGCAACATAGGAAACTCAATGAACTGTTGCACTGACCACTGCTACAATCTTTAAAACTTTTAACTGTTACATTTATGATAAGCATTTAAATAAAGATTTTTTTTAAATAGTTGTTTTATTTGATAAAAATATAGTTAGGTAGAGGTAAAAATGCACTATAAGAATATTAAACTATTTCTACTTAACGTGTAGAAAGTGTAATATGGGCTGGGGTTTTTACTGACTTAATTGATTCAGGTAGCTTGTTCACCTGCACTTCCACTCAGACCGCCAATAGTCCCGGGACAGAGAGGAAGAGAAGGTGCTTTGTAAATCAATGTAACTCAGACCTTTTGTAATCATATGTAAAGGTTAATACATCCATTGTAAGCTAAAGGACCTGTGCTTGTTTAGGCCTGTACTTGTCTGCTTCCCGCTCCCCTCATGTCCCGGGACAGCGCAAAGGGAGGAGAATAATACCACCATTGTACAGCAATTAAACCAAAGCAGCCCTCTCGATAGCACCTGTCATTGTCCAAGCAGGAAGTGGGAGGAGCCGGAGTGCACAGGTCTGCTATCAGGGGACTGCAAAGGTCGGAATATGATCCGGGGGTTTGCCTGGATCGCCCCCCTTGGCTCAATTTCCTCTCTAATGGCTTTGAGCGGTTGAGATTCAGACCGCAAGATAATGGAGTCCCAAAAAAGCCAATCTGGAAGTGCACATGCAGTCACGGAAAGACTATGACATGAGCTGGGTCAGTGGTGCTGACATTAGATTAATCACAGTAAGAGCAAACATCGGCAGCACAAGGACACGCCAAAGAATTATACCTGCTTTATTGCCATTGAAATCAAAGAGGTTTTATAGAAGAAGTAATCAAGTTTCAGTACTAACAAATAGGCTTGGTACTCGATACACAATGATAACAAAAATGCTCTTTATAGACACACCATAGTCACTTTCAACACAAAACAATCGTTTTTTACGTTACTATGTGTCCACGTGTGTTGTGGTTTTAGTATTGATACTTCTTCAACTTAGAATCTGGTTTAGTTTAGTAAATTAGTATTGGGTATTGATTAGTTGTTGATACTTTTGACAACGCTATTTGAAGGACATAATAGTTTGCTCTCCAGTTTCTTCAGTTTGACATCATATGAGACCTATTTTTAAAATAAATACTTGAACGGATTTATATTTTGACATTATTCTACTCTATCATATTATTGTGGTTTAAAACCTCAGACAGAAACACAAAAACCTGCATTAATCTATAGTGCATGCTTAGGTTGATGGGGAAGGAAGCACCCGGAGCACACATCTTAGACACAGTGTGAGGCAGAGAGGCTAACCACTACTATGCCTTGTTGGTTATGTTCTTGGATTGACAGATGTTTTAGCATGACGTTTACAGCTCTCACTTTGCAGCCACGAGCGCACATCATGATGCATGTGGTACAGCTGAGTGGTGGCATTAAAGGTCATGTTAGAAAATGCTCCTGTCAAAACATGACGCATGGACAGTGATTCAGAAAGCAATTTTTACACCAGTGCTCTGAGAAATATGTATAAGTCATATTACATTCTTTGTACATCTTTTTATAGATTCAGATTTAGATTTATAGATAACATTTCATACAGCTCAGTTATTCAAAAGATTTCCCCAATACAATGTATTGCATTTTTTGATGGATAAAGCTGGCCTAAAACTGAACTTGTGCTAATAATTTACCTAAAACAGGACTAAATCAGTTGAAACCATGTCCAAGAAATCTAAAATAGCACTAAACAATGTCTGAATCAGGACTACCTCGCAAATGACGCAAGACAAGTTTAAAAATGTGACTCATAGTCTCAATTGTAGAACGCAGGTCAATCAGTTTGACTCATTTTGACTGATGACCGCTTCATTGTTTGGTTTTCTGACCATCTGTTTGTGAAGTTAACAATTTTTTGAAGCCCTTCACGGCAACTGCTGATATGATTTTAGGCATTGCAAAAATAAATGGAATGGAATTGAACTCGAAGAGGCCCAGCTCATGGCACAGTGTGAGAAGCCCTGACATATCCACATGGCTGTATCCACGGTGAACCAGCAGAGCGCTAAGACAACACAAACCTTCAGATTGTTTATGCTGCGGCCCGACCACTTCCTCTTTCTCTGCCGTCACCCACTCACCACCACAACGACATCTCCGAGCCACCACTTAAACCACTGATAGATGGTTCTATTTGGAAAATGGCATCTAACCACTAACCGCCGAGCACAACAACACACAAGACGGGTGACAGGCCTAAATGGAGAAACAACATAGAAACTGCTAGATTTGGACTTTAGCTTTCTGGAAAAATACTTGTGAAATGTTACTTTTATTTTTTTATGCATTTGTTCTATTTTTAGGAGACGAAAAGTGGTAAAATTGGGTAAGGCCAAATTCAGCTGTTAACTAATGCATAATAAAGTGGACATTCTTTGAACTCAGCTTTAAATACTCTCGGTTGTGTTGCACTTTTGACATGCACATCGACCTTGAAGGTGCAGTAAGTCACTTTTCTGGTGAAGGGTACTCCACCTGCTGCTGCATCTACATGGAGATGTTATTGCTTTGCCTGGAAAGTTTGATTCTCCAAATGTGAACACAACCTATTCTTGATTGAGTCACAAATAAAGCATTTTCAGACGTCCTCATTTATATACTGTCTCTTCAAGACCAGCAGATTTTTGTTATTGTGCCTTTTATTGCCAAACCACCTTAATGCCTGATCTCGTCAGATCTCCGGAGATATACAGGCTTGGGCCTGGTCAGCACTTGGATGGGAAAGCGCTGGGAAAACCAGGTGCCAGAGTGGGGCGGCAGTGGCTCTGGTGCAAACTGTTGTTGCATTAGAAAACACTTTACCCACCTTCACTCGCCTTGCACACTGATGTATTAATGTGAGTGTGTTGGTGAGAAAGAATATGTGAAATGAGCCCATTGCTGCAATCTAGCATGTTTACAAACAAATAAACTAATACAAATTGTCTCCTGTGTTTGATGTGATTGTGATCCTGAAGATCTGGATGTCCAACCACACAAATAAATAGAGCAACATCATGTGATAATTCACTATTGCACGTTCCTTTGCTTTTCCCTGTCACACACGGCTATACAGTATTAAACTTGATTCATATTAGAAATATGATGGGTGTGTCCAAAGAAGAAACAACATACCTTGAACCTAAGTCCAGTGAAGTGGAAATCAAGGGCCCTCTGATTCTGATTGACGTTACTATAGTTATAGGTCGGGATTTGTGCGTTGAGTGCACATACTGTATGTTGAAATGTATATTTGTACAAAGACAATCTAGTCTGAAAAGTTTTAAGGTGAGTAAAATAAATCAAAAGTTTTCCCATTGTCACCTTGAAGAACACACTGCATTACATTGCACTTATTTGCCAGTACTTTATGTAGCAACTTCCGTTTGTATTGTAGCATAACTTTAGACAGTTCGTCCATGAGGAAACCGAGCCTGTTTGTGTGTGCGGCATGTTCATATCTTCAGGTTGAGCTAATGGGATTATTTAGGCTGCCACACTTGAAGATATTCAGCCCCACAGACAGACAGATAAGGAGCGTCCAAAATGCATCCTCCCAATCCAATTAGCTGGTCTTGGGCGAAGATCAGGCCAACATCTCAGTGCGCTGGCACAGACTTCTGAGATTGTGTTGGAGATTCTAGGATCTGGCATTATTTGTGTTGTCTAACAACCTCTTAGCGTTAATGAAATTTAGGATTATTCTTTGGGGCATGTAAAGTGGGTATGTCAAGATATCACCATTCATAATATACAACCAATATTAAAGGGGAACAATGTTTGTTTTTTTGTTTTCTTTTGAAGTTTGTTTCCTGTAATGTTGCACAAGATATCATAACACTTTTTAATCTCCATGGAGACTCCACCAAACTCATTTTGGCAATAAAAACACCTTTTATTGATGAAAGGTTTATAAAGTGTTGTGAAACATTCCAGGCAATAGCATTCTTTTTTATTTTTTTAAGGTTTTGTGCCCATAGGCTTTTATTGATAGGAAAGTAGTGTGAAACGGGGGATGAGAGAGAGAAGGGAGGACATGCAGTAAATGACGGAGTCGGGAATCGAACTCACGACACTGCGGCCGGCTGAGGCGCAGGCAGACGACCGACCCACCACCCCAAAACATACATTGTGCACTTTTAATTGCATCAATGTGACAAAACATTCTATTGTAGTATTATTTAATTCACAAATTTGTGCATAAAAAATAATCTAATATAGTGTTTTAAAAAATCCCAGTTTTGTAAAACAGTTTTGCCCTGGCTTTAAAATAGTATATTAGTGTGTTTAGGCAGGTGTTTCAGTCCTACTTTTAAACAATGCAGTCCACATACCATTTCTATCCCCATCGGACAGCTTCTGTGCTGATAAAATCCATTATTATTCTAACCCCAAAACTTCACTTTCTTCCAATGCCCTAGAAACCGTGCATCCCTCCTCCTCACACTCTCTCCTTCTGTTTGATTGTTCAGCCATGATATGCTAAAGCTCAATGAGGTCACTGTGATATTAAAAGTGCACAATAGGAAACTGCTGATGTGCCTATGTTGCCATGTTCCCCAGTAAGGCATTAAACTTACCGGCAGACAAGCAGGCAACACCATCAGGCCAAATTACACGTCAGATCTGTGAAGATGTGTCCCCACTTACCCTTGTTTTTAAAGGCATTTTTAGCCATAAAACACAGTAACGAGTAAGGTAATGCATACTGTGGAACATTCCAGGTAAATCATTCTCCATGAAAAAGCTACGTGCAACTTTAAAAGAACTCTGTGTAGCCTTGGCTCTTACTGGTTTAAAAAAGGACTAGCAATCACAAGTGAACCTGTGTTGCCATGGCCATAAACTGCAGATAGGCACACAAGTGTTTCACAGCTGCACGAGCACTGACTAATGCAGGGGCTGGGCTTAGGTAGGGTCAAACCACCTGGATTTAGGCATTGGAACTGGCAACCCAAATGAAGGGCTCATATGAAGCTGCTTTCTGATTGGAGAGTTGTCCAAAACACTACATTACAACATAAACATGTGGACCTCATATTTATAATAATAAATCTGTATTGAAATTGCTCTCAGCAAAAACTATACTATTTGAGTGTTTACCTCAAATCTGGAGACAAATATAGGTCAAGTTTATAATATTTGAAATAAAATTTTACATATAGTTAGTTTAATAGAATGTTGTTAATTTACCCAAAAGTATTACTTCAATCCTTCATTTTGTTATCTGCAGAAGACCATATAATCTTTCACAATATTTTGGAAATTGCCCTGCTCTTTATTATAACATAAAATATAAAGAATCAACCAATTCAAAATTAAAGTGAAGGCCTGATTGCTCGTCCAAAGCTGTCGGGAAAAGGCGGGACATTATTTGAAGCTGATTGGTCGAAGCGTCACAACAGCGGAACAAGCCAAGAAATGCACCAAGCGCTTCTATGTGTACGTTTTTCAAAAGCAAAATAGTCGCACATTTGCTAAAATAGGCCAAAGTATGTCTATCGGCTTCATGGTGTTTGTTTAGGTTCGTCCCCACACTGGTGGCGTCTCAAACCCAACAGCAGGAGACGGGACAGATATATTCTCAAGAGTTTGTGAACTCACAAATATAGCAAGAATTCTTCTGGTTGGCCAGGTTAGGCAAATGATAATAGTTTGCCAGGGAGTTGTGACGCTAACACTGCCTGGCACTGTTGTGCACAGAGCCCATTCTCTTTTCTTCTTGCTGTGAGCCTATGAGTTGAGCTCTTACTGGGGCTGGTGTGTAACAGGAAACTAATGCTCTGAAACATTTGACATTCCCAGAGAATCTTTCCTGCTGGTTTGTCTGCGTGCTAGTTGCCATTTTTAATGACAGGTGTTCAAGACTTTCCAAAACCTGTGAATTGCATACCTGACGACGAAAATACAGAATACAAATGAGATCTTAAGCATTGTCACATTTTGTTGTGAACATTGTTACCTAATTTTGTTTTGCTTAATTTAAATTGTTGTCCTCTTTAGAGCAAATTCTTGCTGAGAACTACTTGGTGTAGTCCTATTATTGTTGGTGGTACTTGAAAGCCTAACCTTTTCTTAGGTAATACTTGGTGTAAATAGTTTAATATACACTTCTTTATGCATTTTTTTATTATATTAACTATTGAAATCCTCTACTTGTAGGATTTTGCAGTAATTTGCTTGCTGTAAGCCTGTCACAGCTTTTTGTATGAAGAAAATGTAATTAAGACTTTGAAAGCTTAATCCACTTAATGCACATGCTGTGGGCCTTTAAAAGCTTATAGGTGACAACAAAATACCTTTGACGAACATAATGAATGCACCACACAACATAAAGCCACGAGGAGGGGGGATTAATATGGACATGTCTCATAAGGCTGGGCTGAGAGTAGGGATTTCCAGAACTCTTCAGGTAAAACACAAAAATCACAAATGTTGAAATGTATCAAGAGATTGGGTCCACTAATGTACCGTAATTATCTTAAAGCTTACCGTTTTGGACACTAATGTCTACATTTCCGTACAAATTCCAAAACCTGTCACTTAGTTTAGATGTTTAGTTTTCTACAGCCGTGTTCTGTGTTAGATTCCTCAAACATTCTGAACTATTTTGTGACTTCATTTAATAGCGTCCCAAAGTTTGCAAAAGATTTTCCATTCTTGTGAACAATTTCAGAAAATGTGCCAAAGCAATTGAAAAATAATAATAATAATAACGTGAGCTCTCTATCCTTTTGTTTTTCCAACACTTTTTGCAGTGATTGCAAAATGATTTAAATTCACTGTTGCTCAGTTGCGGTGCAGCTAATTCCACTCGAAATTTGACCTGCTCTTCACCTCAGTTTGAAAATATATGCAGTCTGAAATGTGATCTAATTAATTATGAATTTCTATTATGTTGCAAATGTATAAATAAACCGCGGCCTAATCTTAGAGGCAGTGACCATCTGTCCAGACTGAACTCTTGGCTGGAACCCGTTTCCGTTCTGCTCTCAGATTTACTAGCTCAACGCACACTCACACACACACACGTTTGTCATCTATACTTCGACCTCCAGGGCCTGCACTGAGCTCTGGTGGTCTCAGATAGTGCCCCGGCCCAGGGACAAATGGCCTCCTCACAGACGCACTTACAGAGAGGCATAAAGCCATCAAGTAAAGAAGATAAAAGAAGCTGGCCAGTACAGAGTGCAGTTGGAGAGGGAAAGTATTGAAAGTGTATAATATCGCAATACCTGTTTTGGTAATAGGGTCGTCAAAAGTATAGAAAATCCAATACTAATCAATACTAAAACTGTTGAAACAGTCTTTATATGGAAAATAGTCACATAAACAGGACAAAATGTTTACTTTTCCTGAATAGTTTTAGAATGATCTTGAAGGTTTATCAGTATGAGAAGAACACACAGAAACATAAAGAAAGTTATATTATTTAGTGTTGAAAATGTCAGATTTTTAATTACATTTGTCGTATCACAGTTGGTATAGTATTGAGTATTGAGCAGATTCCTTTGCATTGAATTTGTGTTTGAAATTTGAGCATCGTGTTAAGACAATTTGGCGATATGCAAAATGTTAATATTATGTTTGACTAATTTCATTTATCGTATTTATTTATTTATTTCAAGTTAAAACATAAAAACATACATGTATTAAAGTTCATATGACAGCTTAGATACCACATTTAACTAAAATGTTGTCAAGATTTTGCTAAAACATTTGCAAATTGTTCCTGTTTGACAATTTTGATCTATAATTGTACCTCCTGGTTCGACATGAGCCGCACGTTACAAAGGTAGAAGTAATTCCACAACTGTTACTTTTTGTAAACAATAAATCCAAATATATTAAATAACATTTTATTTGACAACTACTGATGCCAGATAATACCTTTATTTTGTTAAATGATTGTTTAAACTGGGCAGAACAATGTGTTAGTCTTTTTTTTCTTTTTCTTTTTTAAATGTCGAGTCGCTTATTGATGACACAGACATAGAGCTGAGTTAAAACAAAAACAATACCTCTGTCAGCTATTTTTCACATTCTCTTCGCAAACCGCCAACTGACTGATGCACTATGCTGCATATTACCAGAGGGAGGAACTATCCCACCAAACTAAAACATGAGAGCCTGTCATATGCACTTTGAGCTCCAAAACGTGAAGAAAAATACCTACAAATACTGCACAGAGAAAAGAACCATACAGTGATTGCACAAAATAATAAAGTAATAATGTTGTGGTTCATTTCAGCTTGAACTGTTGATCTGTTGCTACTGTAGATGTACAAGTCACTGACCCAAGTTTGTATAATCAGGGTTATCCATAGCAATTATTCCGCTGTTAAGGTGGCCATACATGAATTCCAAAGTCCCTCTCACAGGTAACAGTTTTGTTGTATACAGTATGTTACAGGTTTGTATAATACTCGTCCCACACACTGATAGCAGGTCTCTCCCTCTTGGCTCTGGCTCTGTGTTGGAAATAGCTGAGGCTAGAAGACAACTTGTGTAACATCGATTTGAAATTCAATCTAGACACAGCTTCCCCCCGGGCCATGGCTGAGTCTTAGATCCCTCTCCAATAGTGATGCTGGAAGAAGTAAAGAAGGAGAGAAGCCTCGCAGCTCAAGTACTCTGTTACCTTTAGTGGACATAAATACATGTTACGTAATATCAGGAAAACTTCAGACACTTGGAACGTGTGAATAGGACAAAGACAGACTGCATTCACAATAGTGTTTTTGGTTAGGTTATTGGCAGGTGTTTCTGTTTCTGCTATTAAAGATTGTTTTGTGTGTGTGTAAATGTTTTCCACCAAAGAACATATTGTAAAAGCAGCTCTTTGTGACCAAAATGAGACCGCTGCACACTGTCTGCACCTAATAATAAAGTGTTTTATGTTTCGACAACATAGAAGTAAGAGCCAGTTTCATTTGACCATTTGAAAAAGCTGCTTTAAAGCCGTGTTCGAGCCCAAAAATGAATGCACGTGCCAAAGGTTTGTGAGAGCAAGGGACGAGTTACACAGATTTTAAAAACTTGCGGTGTAAAAATCAGGTACCTCAGCTTTAGATAAATGAATTAAAAGGATGATGATGGTGGTGGTATAATTTGCCTTTGAATTTGCTTCACAATTGGTGCTTTAATAATGCACAGCTCAGCCCATCACAAATCATGCAATCACGTTTAGACATTCACATTTGTTATGGAGTGCTATGGTACTAAATCAATCCCCTGCTTTAAATGCTGTAATTTGGCCTAACGATTTGGCTGATGATGTTTGTAAAAATGGTTGTAATTGAACTATTTTCGTTATATATCTGTGTGCATTGCTGCTGGCATTTACGCTCCCTCTGACACAAACGATCGGTCCACAGATATTTTGTTCCCTGGTCTTTTATCCTCTCTCCATCCTCTCATCAGTCTGTCACCTCCAGAGGTAGTAATCAGGAGCAAATGTGATGCTTGGCTGTGAGTATTGGGTTGAGAGTATCGGTTCAGCTGATATTTTGGGCCTATAAGTAATACGACTATTACCAATGGCCCAGAACCTGATTCAAACAATGCTGCCCTGTGTCACTTGAAGGACAAATACAATTTTTGTCATGCTTGTTATGTTTTAAGGAAAGAAATGCTATTTTCAGTCTCTGCACTGTTATCAGATGATTTTCCAGGTACTGGCAAAGTATACTGTAGCTATTGAGTACTGGATCAGTGGTGTTGGGACGTGTTCAGACTACAGTTACTCTTTCATTTGTTGGCATTCTGAATAGAATTCACAGTCCAAAAAATCTAAAGGAGTATATTGTGGTACTTAATCAAAGTCTAGTCTTATGTTGGCATTACAATTTACAAGTTTGATGATGAAAGTTGGTGCACGGTTTGTCTGTGTCACAGTTAACAGAATCATACTATATTATATTATATTTTTACAATGACTCAAAAACTAAAAGAGCCAAACTCATCAGCAAATTATTAATGTTGTTATTGTACAAGAAAAAACGAACACTGCATAATTTGTATGGATTAACTAAATATTTTAGATAAATTAGGGAAAATCACCTATTACCCCCAGACAAAGATGGCTGCTCGCCTCTGTTTGAAATGTGATTACAATTTCACTGCACGACTTTGTTTCTTTTTCCCATTCGTAGTTCTGTTCCCCCAGTCCCTGGATAGATCTTTTTAATCGGAGTTGAAATCTGTGGCCCTCCCCAGTCGAACCTTATCTCCTCTCGTCATTTCACAGCAGACAGTGACACAAAAGTAGTTCTGCTGCTGCTGCTGCTGCTGCTGTGCTCTCCCTGTCACCACCGTGTATCATCACTGTGACACGGAGAACAAGGAGTCGGCCTGTTTTTATACTTTTAGCCTCTTCACAAACCCTGCCACGATCTAACCTTAACCTTCAGGCCTGTGAGGTATTGGCCTGGTCAGCATAACGTTTAGTTCAGCATAACACAGCAACAGCTCCCATAATGCAATGTCACTTTTTCAAATGAACAGATTTCATGATCAGGTTACTAAATGTCATCTATACATGATTAGGAGGAAATAGGTGTTAATAAGGGAAAACAATTACGAGTTATTATTAAAGTTACTTAATCAAATTACACTTGTGAGGGAAACCGAGCAAAAATCCATCTTTTTTGGGTTTTGGGAATTTTGAATGTTTTGGGAAATGTAACATTTGTGGATTCATCATTACTCACAAGCAGCAATGACTTAAATTTAACACATTTGCAGTACAGAAACTAGCATTTTAACACGTTTCCCTGTGTGGGAGTGTCAGGTTTCTGATTATTTAGTTGATAGATAAGAGAATAAGGTCACCTCAAAACCTTTCGCTAGCTTCCATTCCACTCACTCTTTGTGTAAACAGATTTTTATTCACTGCCGTGCACTTTGAAATAAAAGCACTATTAGTCCTCTCTCCTGGCTCTGCGATCACAATGGAGGTGAATTGATTTATGGGTAAATGCTGCTTCAGTGACATCAAAGAGAAGAGCGGGACAGGCTAATTTGGTGGTCGATGGTTCATTCCTTTTCAAAGGAGGAAAGAACAAGTGAAGACAGAATGTAGGACGTCACCCAGATGTTTAGTAAACAATTATACGAATTTAAAAGAGACACATGAAAAGCTTGCGCAGGTTATTTTATATGAGAAGAAACAAGTTTTTTTACTGACCTCTTGTGGCTGAAGTTGGTACATTTGGCTCTATTTATGAGGATATAATAATGTAAGTTATGAGTGAACAGCATCCTCAAGGACCGACATATCATGGAAGATGAGATGTACACAGACAGGGAAAGATATGGCTTCCATCATGCCAGCAGTTGAAATAATATGATCATTATATTCTTCATTCAAGCTCCCTGCTCACCAATGTGATTTAAAAGAAAAGTATTAGAATATGTCTGTGCCTGTGTGGTAAAGGCAAAATTATAGAATGTATGTCCTAAAAATACATGTTTCTTCTGTTTTTCAGACAAACCCGAGAGCAGCAAACACCCCCAGACTTTTTCTACTTCTCTGACTTTGAAAGACACAATGCAGAGGTTGCAGCCTTCCATTTGGATAAGTATGTACCTTTGAGAATATATATAGGGTATATTCATCATTCATTCAAATATGCTTTTAAATATAAATATTGAATTGGATGAGCCTATAAGCGTAACAGGCTCATCCAATTCAATATTCTATTCACCCTATAGTAGAAGGTGACATTACACACTGGGCTTTTGCGCTGACTTTATTCATTTAAATCAGAGGTTAAATCAGAGCCACATTTTACGGAGCAGAGAGCCACAGATGATATGACAAGGAAGTGAATCATTGGACATTTTGTATTTGATGTCGTTTTGATGAGCCTCCACACCTTTAATAAGGCTTGGAACATTAATATCAGGTCTGTATATCATTACAATGTTTGTTATTTTGGTCATAATAGCAGATTTAGCAGAAAAGTACTACTTTTTGTTGTTTGAGACAATTTAGCAGCAAGCCTGAGGGCCAACAAAAATTGGGTTGAGGGCCACATTTGGTCCCTGGGCCATAGATCAGACACCCCTCATTTAAATATTATCCTTCAATTTCATAGAGTTCATATGAGTCTTTTTTGCTTTAAGATTTACATAGCAATTACTGTTTCTCAAAGCTGTTATGATAGTTGCTACTGTTGTATCTGTTAACAAACCAATGGTCTCGTTTTCTATGTTAAGGAGTTTAAGTACTCAAAATGAAGTTTTACTCATAAAGCTTTTTCTTTTTTCTTTTTCTTCTTGTTTTCTAGTCGAGCTTACATCTATAATTTCCTTGCCAAAACCTTTTAAACGTTTGCAATATCCCTATAGTTTCTCACTGCTAATTGCTTCTAAGTCTCCAAAGGTTGCTGCTGAGTGCTGTGTGTTTGAGTCCGTGTGTGCACAATACACGGCTCAGTGTATCCTCTGCAGCGCATGCACACACAGGTGCTTCTTTGTCGCTGGGCCCTGCATGACGCTGCACTTTGCCGCTCCTGAATGCACCTCTCTGAAGGCTAAAGTTTCTCCCAGTCTCTTTGGTTCGGCCGCTGTCTGCTGTCCGTCCACACAGCTCCCAGGAGGCTTAGCTTCGGCCTCTACGGGGGTCAACCCCACACACAGGGGGGGATGCGCTAAACAGGGGGTGAATGGGTGTAGTGTTCTGACATAAGAGCATGAGAAAAGAGGTAGACAAAAATAAAGGAAATAGGGAAGTTGGTAAGGTCGTGGCATTCTGCTTTATTGGGAGATGTTAGTATGTTTTACCCATGCCCTTATTTCCACTTGTCTGTTTCAGGATACTAGATTTCCGCAGAGTGCCCCCGGTGGCTGGCCGCCTCGTCAACATGACCAGAGAGATCCGAGATGTGACGCGTGACAAGAAGCTCTGGAGGACATTCTTTATCTCTCCAGGTGAGAAAGAGAGAGAGGGAGAGACAGAGAGAGGGTGAGAGAGAGAGAGAGAGAGGTCACAAGGATTGTGACTGTTAAATCGACACTTCTCCTGGCTCACTGTTGAAGCCAGCTTGTTAAAGTGATCTTGGTCAGTGTTTCTCAGACTGTGGTACTGTGCCACTGGTGGTACACAAGATTCCCTGCAGATTTTGTTCCTCCGTTCCTGTTTAGTGCATGAGCATAGCAGTAGTTTGACTTAGTTAGCCCTAGTTTAAACCTAGAATATTTTTCCACCCGTAGGCTTTATTAGAACGAACAGCTGAGCGTTAAATGGGGATGAGAGAGAAGGGAGGGCATGCAGTAAATTGCCAAAGCTAGGATTCAAACTTGTGACACTGCAGCCAGCTGCACGTAGAGCCTGGCATGTGTGCTGCCGTCTTACCCACTCGACCACCGGGCAGCACCAAATAGTCTTGTTTTAGACCTGGTTTGGATCCAGGTAGTACTCTGAGGGCCAAATATCTACTTCCGGGTTAATTGATGTGTAAAGTTTAAGAACCAATTATCTTGGTCATGGAGAAAGTGAGCCATGTGAAGCATTGTAATGTGGCAGTGTTTTTCTGTTGCCACAAGATGGCAGTAAGGACACACAACTGATCGCTCGCTAAAACAATCACAGCTGGGGGTCGCGAGATGATTTCAAAGATGTAATTTCTGCATTAAATCTATCTTTAGATATCTTTAGAACTATATATTTTTGTGAAATGGGGTCAGAAAACACAATAAACCAAAAAAAGTTGTTACAGTTGTCATTTCATTTCATTTTACTGTCTGGGTTGGTTGGTTGGATGGTTGTTTTTGGGGTCTTGGCCTGAAAAGTTTGGGAACGTCATGCATGAAATGCAGCTCAAGAATATTTTTTTTCGCTCCATGGTTGAGCCTATATAATAAATGCTTTCAAACATTTATGGCAAATGTACGGCATTGCATTTAAAGATTGTGTGTAATAATAACACCTATATTTGTATTTCTCATGTTTAGCCAACAATGTGTGCTTCTATGGCGAATGCTCATACTACTGCTCCACTGAACACGCTCTGTGCGGGAAACCAGACCAGATTGAGGGCTCGCTCGCTGCGTTCCTGCCAGACCTGAACTTGGCCAAACGCAAGACATGGAGAAACCCATGGAGACGATCGTATCATAAACGCAAGAAGGCAGAGTACGTATTCATGAATCTGTCTGAAGTTATTGTGTGCTAATTCTTTTTAATATTTTTCAAACGTGCAGGTGGGAGGTGGACCCTGATTACTGCGATGAGGTCAAGCAGACACCTCCATATGATCACGGCACACGACTCTTAGATATTATGGACATGACAATCTTTGACTTCTTGATGGGTAAGAAATTGGGATGTTTAAAATACAGTATATTGTGGAAAATTTGAAAGTGGATGTAAACCTTTTTTACAGGTAACATGGATCGCCATCATTATGAAACATTTGAGAAGTTTGGAAATGACACCTTCATCATTCACCTTGATAACGGGAGAGGGTATGTCGGCACCAAGATCGCTTCTTTGAGTTAAACAATGTTGTATACGGAAAAGATGTCTTATTTGTTGTTGTGGTGTGTGTGTGTGTGGGTTTTTTTTTAGATTTGGCAAACATTCTCATGACGAGGTGTCGATTCTGGTGCCTCTCAGTCAGTGCTGCAGGTGGGTTGTCTGTAATCTGATCTGAACAGCTTTTAGTTACATTTTATTAGATATTAGTATTCACAATGGTGCTCATTCACAGAAGGTGTAAGAAAGTATAATTTCTCTTTTTATTAGTTCTTCTTTTTGGTCTTCTTTCACAAACGTTGCAAAAGTTTCAAAGGTAATCATCTGGACAATGTTGAATTAAGATTCAAGAGTAGGTTTCAACTTCAACATTCAGATGGAATTAGAAGCATCTTTTTTAAAAACATGGTCAAGATTATTACCGTTGAAACTTTTGCTATGAAAGATCACTACTGGACAAATGAGGGATTACACTGATTTATTTTATTTTATTTTAAGTTTTTGTTGCAAATATTTATTTATTTTCCTTTTAAAAAACATTCAATGAAGGCATTTAAACATACAATTATATACATTTTCTTGCCATATTGAAAAATATTCGCCTTAAATCCCCCTTTTGAATGCCTCCTCAAGGGTCAGAAAGTCGACATATCTCCGTCTACAGCTGCTGGCCAAAGAGGACTACCGCCTGAGCGCCTTGATGGAGGAGTCTCTGCTGCAGGACCGCTTGTCCCCTATCCTGATCCAGCCGCACCTACAGGCCTTGGATCGACGTCTCCGTTTGATCCTGCAGGTCCTGGGGGGCTGCATAGACAAAGAGGGGTATGCCAGCGTTGTAGAGGAGGGCTTAGCTGACGCCACAGTCACCCACAAGAGTCCAGGGTACAGGTAGTGAGCCACCTACCACACATGGATAATGGACCAGATTTGTGCTACTTTGATTTTTGGGAAAAAATCCCTCATCTTCTCGAATCAAGCTGAATTCAGTGAATTCCAAGACCTGCCTGGGTGGACCTTGCTTCTAAATGTTTTTAGAAAAGTTAGCCGAAGACTGCTCTGACCGAAGTTTTGTATTTGTTAGATACAGATTTATTTTGTTTTAACAAATGTTGTTTAACTCATAATTGAGCCACTGATGTGTTTTAGATAAAGCGTTTAAATGCTGAATTTAAAGGACATATACAAAGACGAACTGGAGACCGCATGGTCGTGCAAATGGATGACAAGCTTTAACTATGAGTTTATTGTTGTCATTTTATCAATATATCAATCCACATGTAAAAAGTGCAGTTCACTGTATACAACAGGACCTTCACTTCAGCCTTATAAACTTATTTTTACCTGCTGTATGTTTACTATTTTCTGTTTTGTTTTACAGGGCATATTTTTGTCTTACTTTCTTGCTCCAAAATCTACGTTTAATAATTTCTAAGATAAGATGTAACAACTCATTTTCAAAAGCACACATAGTTTTGCTCTTTTCTACCATTTTACAGTTAATGCAATGCAAAATACAAATACTGTATGTTAAGCTATTTATTTATAAGCCACTAAAATTCAATTGCTAATTAATGTTCCTGTTTTATTTTGCAACTCATTGTTCATATTAAAAATTACTTCAGGTACTATTTTTATATCAACATATTGGAAACAAGACAACTGTTGATTTGATTTTAATGTAAACTAAAGTGGTGTCAGTGCAATTCTTCTCTATATAATATTTTTCCAGTTTTCTGCCCCTTATGCCTGTGTATTGGCTGACACAGTTCTAGTGCAATGAAAGATATATGACTTGAATGTTTCCTGGGTTGGCCTCACCTGATTCTAATCTACACCAATAGAAAGACTTAAGTTAAACACTTCTGTGTAAATATCTATAAATATTTTGAAGACCAAGCTGCATCACGTTTTCTTCTGTTCTGCTATACTGCATTGTTACTGTGAAGATCTGTTTACCGCATAAATAAAGTGTGCAATAAAAACAGTCACAAGTGAGTGCTCCTGTAGCTTAAACCCATATCATCAATAGGCTGAAATTTGTCTTTTCTATACCTTTGTGTTTTGTTGCATTCTCAGTTACCTTCATTTAAACTCGGTGTCGCTGTCCATGGTGCTGAAGATACATTCATTAATCAGAGTTTGTACTTCTGTAGGGCCTACATTTTCCACATAGGTTACAACTACTTCATACATTGCTATGCTTAAGTGCTGACTGTTTTCTCATCTATAGAGAGGATGTATTTATTGATTTGATTGTATTTTGCTTTCAGCACCACAGTTACGAATAAATTATAACACCACTAGATGGCGCGCATGCCACGTCGGGCGCCCGGTATCAAATGTGATTTATAGAAAAATAATGTGCATATTATGCGTGGCCTAACACTAATTTCTTTTGGGCGTTTTTTTTAATATAATGTAAGTGTTTAGTTGTGTATTTATTTTTTTTGAAGAAAATCGATTAGGTCACGGCTGCACGCGTCTGATTGGGCGTTTTGGTATTTGCCACGCCCACTTGATTTTTTTCCGTTTTGGCCCTCTCTAAACCACGAGGACAAGTTTTGTGTCGTTGACGCATGGATGACGTGGTAATCTAGGTATTTATCTTTTGATTATTCTGCACAAACCGTTTCCTAGACGGAAGGGTTAACTTATACAGAAATAAAGACTTAGATATTTTCTCACGTAACTAAACGCACTGCACGCTTGCTTCTTCAATAACACTTAACTTACGAGATGGAATGATGAGTAGTTAAAGACTCAAATGTTATTTAGACCAGTTGAGTGTACACATAGCCTCTATAACATATTAATACGTGCCTTTGTCAGCCAGACTTCTTTTTATTGCTGCACTTCAGTGGGAGTCCCACTAGGCGGCGCACTACACTAGCAAAATACAAGCTTGAAGAGTTTGATGGTTTCATAACAAAATAAAAATACATCCTGGCGTGTGGAACTCAGGGAGTCATGAGTTTGATGAGTTTAAATATTAAATTTGCGCATGTTCACCAAACCGTGTCACATTATGGCTGTCATAAATATCAGCCTGTGTTGATGTTGTTTATCTTCCACAGCAGACCACCCCTCTCCTGCCCGGTAACAGTATCCAACACTACTGTCCTCCCGTTTCTATGGCAACAGTGAGTGGTCCCCCTCCTGGTCTGCTTCCCATTGATCTAAGGCGTGTGTGTTTGTGTGTGTATGAAGTCGACTCTGACCCCAACACCTCTATCCCGTCAAAATATCAGGTTTATACTTTGGAATTATTAACAGATGCATACCATATATTTTAACTCCATCAGCTTCTATCTTCTATCTAGAGTTCTTGACCAACATAATTACCCTCATAACACATAATTTTAATTTGCTAACCTTTCTTCTATCTATCCATGCAAGATAGAAGTTATACGTTCACAAGCTTTAATACGTGGAGTTTATGTAGCAAAGATGAGAGAGAAATTGTAAACGATACTTGAAAGCTGGCTGTTTGTAACCCGTGTCCACCTCGCTTGATGTGAGAGCTGGAGGCAAACTCACGCTTCACTCAGATCCTCATTGATCAAACAAACGCATCCCTGCGAGTATCGCTCCCTGGAACGATTAACCCATCCACAACAGGCGAAGCGGCTCTAAATCAGGTCGTGCGGATTGCAATAGCATTGGTAGAAGGATAAAATTACAGAAAAGTCATAGCAGTTGTATATTTTTGGTTAAACCAAACCGCATCATGTTGGTAAATGTACCAGCATGAACCAATTCATAAGGTTTTGAGGTAGACAACTTACACATAAAGTACAATGGGGCCATCTGTAGCTAACCACGTAAATTTGGTCCCAAGTTCAGTCTTCTGGCTCTTCGACGCGAGCAAAACCAACCGTGTAGGTGCCAATATTGTTGATCAAAATAAAAACACAGTTGAAAGCAGAGAGCAACACCATGCCTTAAAGGAGCAGGAAGAAACGCTCTATCTGAGCTCATAAATTATTTAATGACTGACTATTTTTCCACCTCAGCTAAATTTAGGACTAGTATTACGTTTTGCTATAATTAGAACACAGAATATAAGCATTTATTACTGAAAGTCCAAGTGACGATGCTAGTTTTGTTGTTTTAATTTCAAACGCTTCTGTGCTGCTGTGAATGCCCGGAGGCTGGCGGCAGAGACCGAACTCCCCCTGTCTGTCGTCAAGGTCAGACCGAGGCGCATCCTTTAGCGTCCAAAGCCTCATACAGAGAAATTAAACCCCAAATCAATCGCCCTTGAACCGGAGCGTGCGTGTGTGCCTGATTGCTAGCGGATTCGTTTCAAAGTGTGAAAATGTCATGCTCTGCTCTTTTCTTTCGTTTGTCCTTCTTTGTGTGTGTGTGTGTGTGTGTGTGTGTGTGCGTTGCCGTGCCAGGAGCCATCACGGGTCGCCGATGTGATTGTACGAGGCACATTATGCACGATGGGGAGGAGAGGATGGCGGCGCCGGTTTTGAGTTCAATGAATCACCCTGAGACGCGCGCAGCCGGATCCAAAATGACCACTGTGCCCTATTGTGACAAGAAAGAGGAAAGGAGAAAGATGGTGGTTTTTGATGTGAGGATGCGAGATGCTCAGATGTGGCTCGGAGGGAGACAGTGGGAGGGGAAGCGGAGCCCTCCCCCTCCCTCTCCTTTCTCCCTCTCCCTCCTCTTACGCCTTATTTTCATTCATAGCACATCACTGACACACTCACGGACATATCTCCTTGTGCCACACACACAGCGGCAGCCTCAGACAGCTCAACCTTACAGACACACGGCTTTACATACGGACAAGCTTGACTTACAAACACAAATATTCTTCACACCTTGTATGTTTCATTCATAGCCCAGCTTGTTTTTAGTTTTACAAAGAAAGCACCAGTGGAGAAAGATGAATATCCATCCAAAAAGAGTTATAAGCCTTTTTTTTTTTTTATTGTGGCTCTGTGTCTGTGATGAGTATTATTTGTTAAACGACATGGAAATTTCTGTGGATTTGGTACAATTAAAGACATTTTGACAATGTAATAGTAGATTGCTACAGGGCATCGGCTAGTTCAGTGGTATTATCAGAATCGTGTTAACCATACGTACAAAAAACCCAAAACATGCATGAGCTGCTGCACATCAGAAATAGCTGGTTACGTTTTTGCCGTTGCGCGCACACACATTTCCCAGACACTCATGCACTTCCCCACCACCCACTCAGAGAGGAGGGAGGGGGGAGCAAACCTGAGACGAGAGGAGCTTTGAAGCTGCTGTTTGCCCTCTCTCTCGCCCTCGCTCCCTCCAAAGAGAGCGAGAGAGAGAGAGGTAAGTGCAGGTGGTCCCACAACACACACTCCTCCCATCAGTACATCACCAATCACTTTCTCCTGCACATACACGCTCACACACAGTTGGGCTTCTTGGGGACATTACGTTGACTTACATTAATTTCTTGGGGGCCGATCCTAACCTTAACCATGGTTACTACTTACCTAACCTTAACCCAAACCCAAAATCCTAACCTATTTTGTTTTAACTTTAAATCTTGTCCTTGATCTTGAATTTACGTCACAAGGACCTGCTTTTTGTTCGCACAAGGGAGGCAGGGCTTCATGAATTGAGTTTGTAAACACATTTTAGTCCCCACAGTGTGATAGATACCCCTACACACACACAGAGCTGTGGCGATGGCAATCACTCGAGTCCAGCACCACCCCCATCTGCTGCCTCTCTCACAGCCACAGTGGCAGACAGGCTGCTAGACTGCACAAGGACACTTTGTCGTTGGGAGTAGAATTATAACGTAAAACCCAAACATCATTCCCAAATGTATATTGTAATGTTTCTGTTTTGGTGCTCAGACTGCAGACCACCATCATGGCATTTTTCAAGTCACACAATTGCAAGGATGGTAGGCCAAGGTCTAGTTTAGAGATCGTTTTATTCATGAGTTAATGTTTGCTAATCCAACAATTAACAATTCACAATAACAAACTTATACTGAACCTTTTGGTTTCTGTCCTACTTTACATCTAAAGGTATGGTCTGACAGTATTAGAAATTATTATAATATTACCAAATGTTAAACTAATCAACATGCACTCTAGCATTAATAAAACCTTTTTGGTGTTGCAATAGGTAATTCTGTTTAAATTATTGTGTGCCCTTCTTTTACATAATTGTATTTATTGTATGTATTAGGGCTGCATTATTTGGGAAAAAATATATTTGATAATAGGATCATTTCTGAATTTCACATTTTTAATACATCCAGAAGAATAGACTAAAATAGTGAAATAGGCCTTTGAACTGACAAACTGAAAATGTAGTCAGCTGCAGTTTCAGAACATGTTTTTTACAGATCTAAATGACAGGGTTAGCAGTTTTTATGCCGAATAAGACAGCATATTTGATTGTTTATGGAGGAAATAATGGCACTTCAAAAATTGCTGTCTCTGCGATTTCCTCGTTGCGTTCATTCAAATTTCGATTCGATTACTCTTACAGCTCATGATGTATATTTGTTATTGTCTTCTCATGCCATGTGTTTTTTTTTGTCTTCTTTGTATTTGACAGATCCTTTCCCTAACACTACCTGACAGTGCAGCAGAAGCAGTCGGATGATGCACCCCAGCATTGCTCTGCTCCCCTTTCCCCCTCCGTGCCCACTTGGTGCCCCCTCCCCGAGCTAATTCCGTTATACATTCCCCCAACTGGAAGGAAGAGGGGCTGTCATCTAATTGCTTTCTTATTCCCCTGAGCCCCTCCTTGCGACCCCCACCACCCCGCTCCTCTTCCCACCCCCCTTACGCAGCCCACCCCTCACCCGGCGTGCACTCGACATGGCAGCAGACAGGCGGAGGAGCCAAGTGAGCTAGAGCAGCAGCAGCAGCAGCAGCAGCAGCAGCAGTGGCCGAGGGAGAGAGGTGGAGAAAGAGAGAGAGAGACCGCCAGGCTGCTGCTGTCAGGAAATACTGGTGCCATTTTCAGCATCGCAGGGTACAAGGATTGAGCTTCTCCGGTAACGCGCTCGGGACACACTCTCCGGCCAATCCTCAGGGGCGTCAGAGGGACTACAACTCTGAGGATCGCCGTCTAACGCAGGTGATTTTGCTTTCTTACTCGCCAGTCAGTGAGACATGTGGAGTAAGAGTGGCAAGGTAGGAAAGGGGGCGTGTGTCCAGATTGTGTACTTGCGTGCTCAAAACAGGACAGCGTGTGATTTTCAACTATTTTCATTTTATCAAAACATTGTCTACATAGAAGTCCAAATCAACAACACCTGCCTCAACTCCTAGCTCATATCTATCCTAAATAATGAAACGCAACTACTCAAGTGTGATATTTGCATGGGAAAGACGTGGCATAAATAAAAGATGGTTTGTCAGTGTTCACGAAAGGTTTGTACTAAGCTTGTTTGCTTTGAGCTTGTTTGGTGTTGTACTGCGTAGTGCTATAAAAGGAAACTGTGTCGTAACATGCTGTTTACTTTGTAGCTGCATGAAGGCAATTAAAAACAACATTCAAAGTCAAAAACCTTTAAAATGATTCAATATATGTGTATGACCCCATCTGATGGTTGTTTTAGTTGATGAGAAAAATCGGAAATTTGTCAGTTGTGTTTTCTATTGAGCATTGCCTGCCTATGAGCTGTGATACTCACAGAGTGAATGTTTCCAGGTGTATTTTAGTTTGATTTGTTTTATATGCACATTTCTGCTACAGCAACGCCATTTAAAGATGCAGTGAGACTGCAGTGTCACTGCTGACTGAAACGGATGCTACCAACATCCTCAATCACCCAGGAAGGAGAGAGAGAGAGGAAGAGAGAGAGAGAGAGAAAGAGAGGGAGAGGAAGAGAGTGGGAGAGAGACGAGGAGGAGGAGATAGACTGTGAGGTGAGCCAGTGCCACAGAGTAGGAGGGGTACATCGGAACAGATAAGGGTGTAAGGGAAGTGTCAGGGAGAAAAAACAGGGGTGAGATACAGAACATTGTGTGTGTATGTGTAAAGATAGCACCCATGTCGGCACAGACTAATAAAGGGCGCACTATAGAGGGAGAGGGAGAATGATAAGACGTGGAAGAGGGTATGAATGGAGGACGAGGTGCTGATAGTGTGTAGCGATGCAGCGACATGACGAGCATCAACACGTAAACAGCTGCGCTCCAGTCAACACCACACGAAATGTACTATGTAAAAATATCTGCCCTGAATAAATGGGGCTGCAAGGATAGTAATTTTAGCTGACAGTGGAGTTGTGCATCTTCGTCTAAGCGTCTCCCAAAGGAATATTTTTTGTCACAAAGAAGAGATAAGTCCAGTGGCTTCTGATTGGTTTGGCAGAGCATGGCGTGGTCTAGCAAGGGAGTATTCAAACCGAGTTTGAATACATAATTGCTATCACAAAAACACAAAGCAGCTCACTAGTCATATGTCCTATGTTTTCAGCTCCTCCGTGCGCGACAGTTTGTTTTTCTGTATGACGCAACACAATGAAAGAATGTTGATTATTATGGCAGGCAGAGAGCTGGGATGGGTGTGTTGTGTCTGTGTGTCTGTCTGTCTGTGTGTGTGTGCGTGTGGGTATGTTTGTGTGTGTGTCATGGTCAGCAAAGGGCAACCCAGTGCTGTGAAATCAAAGGTGAATCTCCCCTCTGGTTCTCCTCTAGTTTTGCTAAGAAAGGTCAGCGAACACTACCACATTTTTGAAGTTTTAATATAAAACTTAACATATGGGCTCTTAAAGTATGTATTGTTTGTGTTTGCCCCCTAAGTACACGTTTAATTGCCCCAAGGATGTTTTTTAGTGTGTGAGGTGATTACTCAGACAGAGAAGGAGAAACAGAAAGGCTGAAGATGTTTGGCCCTCATTAAGGAGCAGTGTCACAGGCACAAGCAGGGCTGTAGGGAGCCAGCGGACCACAGCAGCACTGCACAGGACAAACCCACAGCCACTAATGAAGACAGGCATCTAACCTATGACTCAGAGTGGGAGGTTGATAATTATACCAGCAAACTGCTTGTACACTACAGAAATGTAAAAAAAAAGTAATACAGTAATCATTGCTCCTGCAACTATTTTATTTATTTTCACATTTGTAATTGATCACTGTCAACCAAACTATTCACTACGGTTTGAATGGGAAATTATGTTTTCTAATATATAGTTCTTAGATTAGTATGTACAGCTAATTACAAATTGTCACTTGACTGTGCCAGCCCGAAGCCTTTATATACAGCCTGTACTTATAAACCTGGTATAAATAGCATTTGTTGTACCACACCTGTAGCACTTTAACATAAGGTAAATACTACATTTCTATTAGGTTTACCATAGCAATTACTCTGATTAATACTATAATTTCCCAGCCTGGCACAGCCAGACTCCTCTTTGTATTAATGAGTTGTCTGGACGCGCTGCGTATCAATTCGATGGCTCCTACCGACGAGGCTAACAGACTTAAGAAAGTAAGAGATATCCCAAGCAAATATACTTATTCGATGCTCCTGTGATTGTAGGCTACAACTGTAACTGTTTATCTGGTCATTTAAAATGGAATTAAGAGCAGAAGTGAACAAAATTACATACAGCCATCGGAGCCATCTTGATTGCTTTAAATACGGGACTTTGACCAATTAGCCGGTCCGTTTCAACGTGACGCTTCCCCCAGAACATGCGTCACTGCAAATAAATGTGAATGCACGGTTGATTTATTTCGGGAACAGTGTGGTGTACACATTGGTGACCATACCTATATCCTGTATAAAATATCCAGAGAGCATAAGTCGGCTTAACAAGGATAATAGTTTGCGTATTGATCTTGTCGTACAGGTACAGAACCATCTTGAGTTGGTAGTAATAGTTGAACAAAAGCCATAATATGTATAACACTCCAAACACATGTGTAGATGAAATATGGCACTCAGTGGTGGCAGGCGATTTCCATTTTCGACATCTTTTCAGCGTCCATCTTCCACTCCAGTGCCACATACAGAGAATGTAAGCTTACATTGGTCCGCATGTTCATAAACACGTATAAATGCATATCCTCTCTCCATAACTTTATTATCCTAATCCTGACTCGGTTCCTCCCTTTGCTGTTGAATGGTGAATGCAGTCATGGTGGGTACACGCTGTTCCAGTGAATGCTAGGGCAAGATTAATAACCTAGATCTTATTACACGCTGGATCTCATCGAATATACGTGTATGTGTGTGCGTTTGAGGCAGAGCTATCACAGGTAATATATTTTTTGTTGTAAGGGCACCAAGCCAAACCAGTAAAGTGTCAGTGCTGGATGTTTTTTTCAGCCCCTCTATGTAACAGTGGAAGACATGAAAGAAGCGAGGGGTTACTGCAGGGAAGAGTAGACAGAGGTTGTGATGAGAGAAAGGGGTGGGGAGAGAGTGATGCTCATCTGTATTCTGGTTGGTGCGCTCTGCTTGTTTGATCTGGAGGGAGTGCTTAGTGCTGGATGGTGGGATGCTGCAGAATGTGGAGGCAAAAATAGGGTTCCTCTGAGTGCATGTGTGTGTGTGCGTGTGTGTGTGTGCGTGTGTGTAATTAGGTGTGAGGTGTCGGGTGCAGCACTTTGCTCATTAAAAGGATCTGGCGTTGGTTCAGCTCTATGCACTTCATCCGCTGTCCTTCATCTTTCTCTCTCTCACATTTTTTACTTGTCCTTCAGTTGCTTCCTGATCACTTTTTGCTTCTTTTTGTCGATGTTTCTTTTATTTTCCATTGAAATTTTATATACCATTGTAAATGACCAAAACTATTAAATTGGCATTTTCAGATGGCGCCAAATGCTCTCTGCCAATTTACCATTTGAATAGTTTCAGTAATGCATCCAAAGACATTGTCTATTCTATGCAGAATCGTGGCTTTTGCAGGCTGTATGTTTCAGGTGAAAAGAAAGAATATCAATCGGAAGAATATAAGGCATTGATCAACTCTGTCTAAGTTCTATGTTGTTCTTAAAACATTTCATGCTCAGTTTTTGGTGGCCTGTATTTGGTCGCTTGTTAGCAATAGATCTGTAGGTGTTGTATTATCAGTACCAAGAAGTTACACATCTGCTTCAGAAGTGAAACAACACACAGGTAGGAGATGTCAGCCCACACAGAGATGACACAGTAGAGCAGGTGCTGGAGAATTGCATGATGAGGGCTTTTACTCAGCAGCTGCAATGAGTCCAACACATCTCAACAAACCACACACTCACCTTGTTTTGTTTTTAAGTCCTGGCCGGGAAAACGGATCCTAATACTTCACATTCAAATTATGTAGGCAGCAAGTGGCTATTTTGTCATTAGCATTTTTGATTATTTCCACCACACTGAGCAGGTTGAATGACAGCATCAAAGCCTCTCGGTAGCTTAGTATTATCTTGTTTGGTTAGTTTAGTATTATCTTGTTTATTGAACGTTGTTACACAATATGCATGTTTGTTGTGTAAAAAAAAAAAGCTGTACGGCATCCATCAGGACAGTGGTCATAATATTATGTTGGTTTGAATGCACAACGTTGTATTCACCCACTCAGCTTCTGTTATTAAATCAATTAGATTATCCAAACAGTAATATAGCAATCCATCAGAAATGTGCTAAACTTGCCCGTAAAATGTTGAGGTTGAAGTTCAGCGATCACATTTTTTTGTTGTTATAGATAAATTCAATATTTCAATTTTATATATCCCCAAAACAACAAAGGCAATTTTATGTATTTATATATTTTTTCGATATATCCCCCACATCTAAATCCAAGCCAATAATATTTTAATTCAATTGAACTTCGTAAGATTAGGCACGGCTGTTATTTATTATTCCAAAAGTGTTTTTTCCGTCATTAAAACTCCAGCTGTGCCGCCGCCATGACAACACTAAGATATTAAAATGAAGACAGAAAAGTGTCAGAGATGAAAACAACAGAATCGGTCTTTTAAGAATGTTATGATTCTCATTGTTAGCGCTGTATGCATGTGGGACGTCTGCCTTTTATCAGAAACATATTTTTCTCCAGGGTTCACACAGTCCATTTCTTGCACCATTACGCTTCAAAGCTTTCAAGACCCCGGACTTTGTGTGTGTGCGGGTGAGTGACCGTCTGATGCTAAAATATAACACCCAGACAGTTGGAAATTTGGCTAGTTAAAACTGCCTGTATGTAGGCTAACGTTTATTAGCACATCCAGGCAACAATATGCAAACTAGCATTAGGCTGCCGCAAACGACCTGGAACAAACAGCTCAGCGCTGGGTGTGGCGTGATTTCTCTAAGTCCACTGGTCCCTCTTGACCACAGTAATACAATTCTGGTGAGAAACAGAGTCTTCGGGGATGTTACAGAAGAGAAACCATTTGTTTTGAGAGTTTTTGTTGTCACAGCCCACAGTGAGCATGTGGCTGTCGTCTGCATGATGGCAGTAGCAACGAGTGTGTGACATCACTTCAGACCCATGAATAGGGCAGATGTGCTGTGTCTCCATAGTAACCAATGCCACAGAGCAAGCCACGCCGTCAGTGAATGAAATGATTAGTGAGACATCAAACAGGACACAGACCCCTTTGCCAAATCCAGGGCTCGGTGGGCATGCTGCCGCCACATGGCCACAGTCGGTGAAGTGTTGCCGTGGTGATAGAAGGAGGCGTGGTTTTAACAGTGTGTAGTGGTATCTGGATTGTAAACAGTGAAAGCAGGATTCAGTGCGACACGTAATAGCCTTCCAGCGTTGTTTGTTTTCATACTTCATTTCTGGTCCTGCCATCGCTATTTTTGTTTTGGAGCTCAGTATCTCTCTGTTTTTTCCATCCCGTTCTGTTGACTTGTCTTATCTGTGTTTGCTTTTCTCCACTCTTCTCTCCAGCTCTGAGAGGAAGAGGTTGCAGCATTGCAGAGGTGGGTGTAGTGTGGAGGCTGAAGAGATTTTTTTTTCATCCGTGAGAGGTGGCCGATCAAGTGTGCGTCAAATGCAAACATTTATTGCAAAACTATTAAGATGGCTTTGCTACAAAAATAACTGTGAACTGTCCTTGGACAAGTCAAGCAAACTACCTTCAGAAACCAGCAAGCACAAATCAAAACTTGTTGAAGGTCAGATATGAAGTTGATGGTGGTCTATGATCCAAACAATTTCAGGCACCCAGAGAGAGGAGCAAGCAGACGCAGCGGCCACGATCCAGTTAATAGAGAATGTTCTCATGCAGAGAAGACACGAGGCAGGTGCTAATGACCTCTCACTCTGATGTCTATTGACTGATTGTACTGTTACCATGGTATCACAGAGACTATAGACAAGCCACGCACACAAACTATGTATTTGTCCTTTAAGAGGTAAAGATGCTCAAAATGATTTCAATTTTGAGCATCATGGACAAAGAAACTGTTCAGAGAGTTTACAGGCCTATCGATAACCATAATCTGTAACTACGCCTGTCACAGTAACACATGTTGACGTACGATATAGTGCTACAGAAAAGAACATATCACGATAAACAACAATATTGAAACTACTTTATGCCAATGACACAATTACTTTAAAACAGGTTAGTAAACTATTACTCTACAAACCGTATCATAAAGAAAATAAGATCTTAAATAAATATCCACCAAAAATATTGTTCCTGCTTTTATATTGAATGATGAATCGATATATAGTAATTATCGTGACAGGCCTATCTGGAATGGAGCAAAGGTTCGGATTGGAAGACTCTTTACCTCACTGGCACAAGTTTCACCTCTGGGCTTATTCTGCCTACCTGACCTCGCTCATTGCTCATCGCCACAAGCTCAAGTCACACCACCTTTGCAGAGGATTCATCAGTTTTCTCTTTTCAAGCCTTTTTTTTTTAACCACCACCTATGTCTAGGCCCCGGGGGCAGAGTTCTATCTCATATCGGGCTCTGCACCTTCAATGCGCCGCTCGTCATTCTAAGCACCAAAGCCATGTTGCGATTAAGCCTCAACGACACATACATGTTTCGAGTCTCTCTAGCTTTAAATGCAATAATATTAATTGCATTGCTCTTCAACTGTACATAATCACAGCACACAGAAACCAATCCAACAATTTATCTAATCATAAACTGCTCTCTGACCAAGTCTCACAGCGTTTAGCTGAATCGTGCCCGAGCAACTACTTACCTGCAGCCACGGCAACAAAGCAATGCATACTAAAAAGATTAGGAAGGAGGCGGCCAAAGCGCGATAGGCAGATGGATGAGACAGGCGCAGGGCTGAGGTGAAGGATGGAGAGGAGAGGGGTGCGGGACGCGTACGGCCAGATCTGTAATGAGATCTGGGTGAGTCACACAAACACACTACTCACTGGATATCTGACCCACAGCATTTAAATGTATTAGACAGAGTGGCGCTTAATAGTGTACGGCTATTTAATGTTAGGGTTAAGGTTTACTATTGAGCAGAAAGGGAACGTCGTATGTCAGTATTTTAGTTAGTTTCAATTAAGTTGAGTCATGAACTGTTTGCAACATCACAACAGGGCCCAGCTCTTTAGTAACACCCTGGAAATAATATTTTCTCTTGAACCTTGTATATTCCTTTAGTGTGAGATTGAAGTCTTTGTAGGGCTGGGCGGTGTTGACATAATGAATATCTTAATCTTTTTTTGACTGTTTTCAATAACGATAGTAAGACAATATTATGTCAATCCAATAGAAATGTGTTTGTATGTGTCTTTAAACATATTCATTATTAGACAAATGTGACACGTCTATAATAATGTACAACAAAAGTGCAGAAATATCACTATATACTTTTATTTGAAAGTTTACAAAATAACTTTTTGCTTTCTTTCTGTTTTTCAATCAGCATTTTTTACTACAGTATAAGCCACCCGCTCATAATATCATCTAAATTTCTACATTTTGTTTATAATTTTATATTCAGCTATTATCATTATTTATGACTCAGTTTCAGCTACAGCGACTTTCTCCCAGTGTTTATCTCGTCTCCCAGCTCCTCTGCGTTCAGCGTATCTGTCCCCGCACCATCATTCACATCCCGGTTTTCTTTTCTTTAATAAACGCTTCTCCATCATTTTACAGCCTCTCTGTCAACATCCAAAGCCACACCTCTCCCTCTCCTCTCCAACTCTCTATCTATAGCACGTATTTGTTGGTTCTAACACCAGTCTTCTTCCTGTCACCCTATTGCACCTTCTTTCCCCCTGTGTTCTAACTTTGGAGGTGACACATAATGACGTATTTCTTTTTTCAACATGCCCATTTACTTGAAGCGTTCTGAACGTCATTGGGAATTTGTGAAGGTTAGCAGGCTTAGGTGCTGAAATCTTGGTGTAAGAGCTTGATTTAGAAATGGAAGTAGTGCTGGAGAAAGTAGGAGGTGCAAGAGATATCAACACATCCTTACATAATGTATTCTTCAGTATTTTGCATTAGAGTTCTTTTTTAAAGGTTTATTATTTTTTCAAAGGGTGTTTTGGCCCGTTGGTTTTATTGGACAGGACAGTGTAGCGTGAAATGGGGATGAAAAAGGACATTCTGCAAATGTTCTGGTCCGGGATCCAACTCACAACATTGTGGGCTGTTGCGCACTAAGCCTGGCATAGGTGCTACTCATTCAGCCCCCAGTGTTCAATGCCTGTAGTACTAGGCCATGAAATAATCGTACTGTCATGAGTCCAAACTGCAACAATTTGACACTGATTTTCTACTCCACTCTTCACCCCCATTTCATCCACTAAAAATCCTATATGATAGGGCTGCAAAATTAATCACAATCGAATCAAAGTCGCGAAATGAGATACAGGTAATTTTTTAAGTACTTATCTTGTCTAATTCTGCATAAATGTTGCTTCCAAAAGATGTTCCGAAATACATGTATTATCTTAATCGTTTGTCAGTTTATAAGCCTATTCAGTCTTCTTGTTAATTCTCCTGGACGCTTTTAAAATGTGAACTTTGAACAGAATCCTGATAGACAGTTCTCCCAAGTTGTGTAAGCCCTACTACTGCAAGCCAATGCTGTACATGTTTTTTGTTTAAAATAAAGTCTGTACCATCATTCTAGGTTCAGAAGGGACATATTGCGAAAATAGAAAAAATACAACTTGGATGCAGCGTTGTGGTGATGACACGGCTCTCATCTATTTTTACCCTTGGTACACCCCCACTGTCTGCCTCTCACTCTCCTCGTCCTTGTGTGTCTGCAGCCAGCTGTGTCTTCTGGCCATTACTGCACCCCCCATCGCCCATTTTCCCCCTGAGTGACTCCTTCAGCCTCCTCACTCACTTTCTCACTCTCTCTCTCTACTTGACTGTCCCCGTGACCACTAGGCGCCGTCACCAATAATGCTGATAATGGGCCCGTACTCGATCAGGCTTTTACATTACGCCAATGCGCCAAAATCACTCTCCCCTCTTTATCAGCGGCGAGATTAGCAAAAGGTTCATCTCCATAGTGGTTTTTTTTATTTTTTCCGTTCGCCCATAGCCACATTCAAACCGTGAAGTCAGCATCCTCGCCTTTCTGTCTATGTAAACATCTTGTGCTGTGCTAAAACCTCTCTCGCGCCTGCCTTTATGAAAAGTTACTGCGCTGCATAATGTTGTGCCGTTTACTTCGTCCCCCTCTTACCTAACTCACTCCTCATCGTAAAACCCAGATTGATGTATGACATTGCCAGCTGCGCTCCGATGGGGTAAGACAGTGCGTGGCCTTCAGACGTGCAGCAGAGGAGCACAGAGCAGAGTGCCTTTGAGAAACTGGGCCACGGGTACCGCGTCCCCTGTGTACGTGGGCGGTCAGAGGGAGCACATGTGATGCAGAAGGGCTAAATACAGGAGACGTCTTTTATAATTGACCCATATGTGTTATATAAGAATTGTAGGCATTTACATGTATGGATTTGTATATGTTGTTATACTGTTAAAGTGTTATAGTGTTGCCCATTTATACTTTTGTCTTAAATAATTTTATATTCCTAATTAGTGCTGTCACAATACAAAAATTTCAATCTCAACTTTCTGGTTTGATGTTTGTCCTGTTTAATGTGATGTTACATTTTTGGTAGCATTGATTCTTGTTCAAATTAGTATCTAATTTCTATACTAGTATTAGTATTGATTAATAGCTAATCTTTGACACTTTTGACAAACTGGTCCCTTATTGTTCTCTATTGATTATTAGCATTGACCTGTAGAAGGGAGTCATTTGTCTCAGATTAGATAGATTTTCCTATGAGCTATTCAAAATCTGTGAATTTGTGTAAACGAATATGAAGCTTTTTGTCATTTTTCAAGTGCAAAACAAATAGACCTCATGTTATTGTGTTATGGACATTTTAGTATACAGATGAACTGAACAATTTGGATGCGTGGCAAAACATCTTCACTCTTAAAACTCAAAAATTCTATTTTATTTTGCAGTGGAATCTGACTTTCAAAGCATCATGCAAGTCTTTCACATGATTTTGTGATTGACATGACATGATTTACAAAAAGACAAAACGTTTATTTGTACCATATTCTTTATGTCATACACATTTGTATTCATGACCATGGCGGTGTCTGACGAACAGCCAATCCATTTGAGGTTCCTTTTAACCTCCTAACTCTCGGAAGGGTTGTAAAATGTGTTTTTTAACTAAAATACACAACATGATGGCCTATGCCCCCATTTCCTTTCTTTTGTCTCTCTTCTCTCCTCCTTCCATCATCCATTATCATCCCTTCTTCCACCCAGCCACTCTTATTGATTAGACCGTTCAATTTCCAGCTGTAATTCAACTATGGTCTCTCACTTGAATATGCAAATTATGTGTCGCCTCGAATATTTTTGTTGTCATGGTAACGCCTCCATCCCTGATACACAGTTTGATCTCACTCACAGAGAGAGAGCCAGAGAGAGAGAGACAGAGAACACTGGCATTAAGATCCCATAGGAGAGGCAAGGTGACGTGTTTGTCGTGCACACGTGACTGTTGACCCCCAGTGGAAATGCAATGCTTTCTATATACACAAAGGATTTTGATACATTTTGTTCCTTCATTGGTTCAATCAAAATGCGACATATTGTCATCAGTGCTTAAAAAGCTCCCTCCTCAAGCTAAAGAAAAAACTAACCAATACAATTTAATCGCTTTGTTTTTTCTTTCATGTTTATGCAGGCTTCTATTCGTGCCGACAGCAGAACAGCCTTGTGTCTTCATGCAAAACGCACATAAAACATAACAAATGCAAATTTAATATATTCTGCAAACGTCCTCTGTCTCTGTCACACACATCCTGCTGCGACAGGCTACGCACCAGTCTTACCAAACAGGGCTGTGCGTCGATAATGCTTCCTCACTCTCACGCTCTCTCTCTCCTCCCTCCCTCTCTTTCTCTCGCGCTCTCTCCTCTCTCTCTCTCTTCTTGCTCTCTCTCTCTCTCTCTCCTCCCTCTCCCTCTCTCGTCTTTCTCTCCCAGTCACACCGATCCAGCCGCTTAGTAGCTCTCTCCTCTCTCTCTCTCTTCTTGCTCTCTCCTCTCCTCCCTCTCTCTCTCTCTCTCTCTCTTCTCTCTCATCTCTCTCTCTCTCTCTCTCTTCTTGCTCTCTCTCTCTCTCTCTTCTCTCTCTTCTCTCTCCCTCTCTCTCTCTCTCTCTCTCTCTCTCTCTTCTTCTCTCTCTCTCTCTCTCTCTCTCTCTCTCCCTCTCTCTCTCTCATCCTCTTCCTTGCCTCTCCTTCCTCTCCTTCTCTCTTCTCTCTCCCCCCTCTCCTTACTCCTCCTTTCTCTAATAGTTGTTCTGTTTGCGACATTTTTGGTCACTTTAAATGTACTACTCTACTCTCTGAAAATGCCGTCTGTTAGGCAGGTAGTTGTTTAATCCTTACCCCGGTTAGTGTCTACTTTAGTGAATTTAAAGGGATATTGTTTATCCATCTATCTCATTGTAGGATATGACTCATTTTCAGTGCACAGATAGTTGAACATATATTGCTTTTAAATGTCCGATGCATGAAGGGCCAAAATGGTTTGACATTAATGTTACATAATAAAATAGGATATATATATATATAGCGTCATACAATTGCACATTAATAAAAAATCAGCAATTCAACACTCAGGAAAATCAAGAATCAGAATCAGAAAGAGTTTATTGCCATTGTCAATGAACAAAATTCAAAAACGTAGGAACTTGTCTCGGCCTTAAGGTGCAACATAAAACACTGAGTAATAATAAAACAACATAAGTCAATCATTGGAAACGTTTTATTTGAAACATTTATTCTATAGCAACCATGAACTGCATACATAAGTGGACAGCGCTAGTGTGCTAGCTAGCCACTACGTTCCAAATAGGAAGTGAACACGAGCGCAAACAGGCTCCTTCAGCTCTGGCTCCCGTTCACTTTCTATTGAAATATCTGCTCCTCTTTCTCTGTCACTGCTGCTGTGAGACTGTGGACTTACATTTTTTGTTTTAAAAAGCTCTAAGCCATGAATTGGGCAGTTGGATTTCCAAATATAGAACTCGGCTCCGAATTAGCAGCTAAAACTGCTAACCGTGATTAGCTTCAATTGGCCGGAGCCAAGCAATATGGCGACACAAGGTCCAGCTCTATGTACAGTCGATGGTATCAACCAGAGTCACGATTTGATCATTTGGAGGGGTACAAATACATTCACATCGCTTCTAATTAACAATCAAACTGAAAATGATTCTTCCCAACTTCCCCTATAGTGATTGCAATAGAAGTGACTTGAAGGCCTGTGTCTGTCCTTGTTGCTGTAGTTGCTCCTTTCCTGTGTGTATGCAGAGCAGGCCTTTGCGGGGGCTGCAGTGATGGGGTTGAGTTCACTTTAGACGTGACGAGAAGTCTGAAGGCTTCCACAGGCTCAGGTGTGCTTATCACATCCAACACACTCCAGGGGCCACTAACTAACTTTTACAGCCCACAGACACACACTTGCGATGGGCAGACTCTTGGGTGGCTCGTGGCCCTCATTCCTCTTTGTTATGAAGTTAATTATTAGTCCCTTTCACTGGTCATGCATTAGCCACTAGAGAACTGTTTCAGACATGTTTACTAGCTGTGAGAAAGGACATCTCATTTATTTCAATTTTATGACTTCAATGTCAGAGTTTATATGGATCCAACAACCCTTTGGGGAATTGATTAACAAGGTAAAAATGCTGTTGTGCCCAGTGCATAATCTCTGCTTGTGTCAATGGGTTGCAATCTTTCAAGTACAGAAGAATAAAGGAATATAAAGATAGATACGTACACAAAAATGGCTCGTTGACTTTGTGCTTTGGTTATCCAGGAAAATGTATTGGAGTATGTTTTTGTTGTATGTTTTATGTTGTTCTGATATAAATTGTAGATACCAGAATAAAACAGAGCTTATAGTGAAAACTAAAAACTCAATTGTTAATATAAACTTTGCGGCTCCCAATCCACAGTCTCTATTATAAGACAAATGTAAAAAAAATAAGAAATGATTTTGTTTCTTTGTTCAAATTTAAGTTACAGTCTCTATAATAATACAACTGTATTCATATTTTTTCTCAAGCCTTTCCAGTTCATTATCTTTCAGGCTTCACAACAGTCTGAAGCAAGAACAAAAACGTTTTCAACTAACAAAGCATTAGCCGAAGAAGTGGTGGGAGGACCTTTGGTATCATTCGTCTGCTTTGCAAAAAATTGCCAGGGCTTAGAGATCTTAAAAAGCCTGCTTATTTATGTATTTATTTATTTATTTTTTGTGATGGTCTGAGTTTGTGTTTATCCATGTATCAGGTCAATCTTGCCTGCTTTGTATCTGGTCATTTTTTTCTGCTCTGTCCCCTCCGACTCATCTGTAGATTGCATTCTTTCCTAATTTGAAATGGAAACTTAAACAAAGCCAAAATCAAATTGTAAGTGGACAAAATTAGAGACTCGAGAAAGACTAAATCATGCCTTGCAGGGCAGTCAGCTTTAAAATGTGCATTTCTGGACTTGGGCCACTTTTGCTGGTAATATTTTACTCTGCAATATTGTACTTTCCATACTTTCCGCAATTTATTTTAGCCGTCCTATTTAATTGTGTGAGTGCGTCCTTGGCTTATATCCTTTTTGTGCTCAGGCCCCTCCCCTCGCTCCTTGACTGTATTTGTTGCAGCTTACATGTCCGTCCTTTCACCCAGTTTAGAGGGGACGAGGCAGGCTGAAGTGGCGCAGATCATAGGCGGATATGAGGCCGTGCTCTGTGGATAGACAGATGCATTGATAAAGGCTGCAGACTGCACAGTGAACTCACCGCATACGCGATCCCTCTTTCTTTCCCTCTTCTTTTTCCCTTTACAATTCAGGACTAATGCTTCCCTAGCCTTCAAATGTCAGTTCACAACGGTGAGCATCAGACGGTTAGCCGAGTGCCTGACAGCTCACCCCGCTTTGGCACACACACACACACACTCAGACGCACATGTTCAGAACAAAATGTTGTAGAGGCTTTTGCAGTCAGGAGAGAAAGATGCAATAGAGAAAGGCTGTGAGACGCTGATGGAGGGCTGCACCAAAAGGCACACTTAAATGTGTTTTTTTCCTCTGCGTTTCACACAAACCATATCAAAATTTAGACTAAACTGACAATGAACCCGGAAGTAAACATGGGCACAACCCATGGCCGTACCAACTTGTCAATGCCTGATCTTGTTAGATCTCGGAAGCTAAGGAGGGCTGGGCCTAGTTAGTACTTGGAGGGGTATGCCAGGTGCCACAATGGGGCAGTAGTGCAGACCACACTGTTGTGTCCTTGGGCAAAACACTTCCAGTGTCTAAGTGCACTGGATGTATTTGTGAGAGTGCAAGCAAGAGAACCGATGAAAATTAGCCAATCGATGTGTTTACAGCATTTATATTAATATGTTCATTAACATGCACCGTCCCGACCAAAAAAACGTATAAGTATAATAATATAAAGACCAAATTTAAACTGGGCTCAAACCAGGACAAGTGTGAAATAGAGCTGGGTGATAGAACAAGCAAAAATAACTGTAGAATCATTGTAATCATCTTGATCTATCACAATTTTATATTTATTTTTACAGTTTCTTATTTAAAACAAGTTAAAATTGCTTTGAATATACATTTATTGGACATAAACATCACAAAGATTGCCATTTAACTCCTTCTCTTGCATAACAGTATTCAGTTGTAGTTTCTCTCATTTGGCAGTGTTCAGATCACAGAAGTTAGGCTTCAAACTGCGTAGAAGAAAATACTTCCATTATGGTTCCTGTATGTGCGATTTTTCCTTCTCTATCCGTGATAGCTGTTAAATTATAATGCAACTTCAATGTGAAAGTATTCTAAGTTGATTCAGAATACATTACTCTGATTGGACCATGTAATGGAATACGTTTGCAAAATACATTTTATTGCAGATATTCAGTATTCTGTAACTAAATACATTTTCAGTATTGTATTCAGTATTTAAGTATTCTTTCCAACACTGCACATACAATTGACAAAAGGACCAAAATTTAATCTTGAAATTTGAGATTCTTCTGCCCCTGACTTAAATTTAGTCGGTTTTAATGTAAAGAACATTAAATATAGAATGCGTCACTTTACTTCATAGCATTTTTCACCAATTGAAAACAGGAGATGATGGTTGATTGCCTTCCTGTATGTTAAGACAGAGTGTGTTTAAATAGAACAGCAACCCATCTGACATTGCCATTTTGTTTTCAGCACACAGGGTTCAGTGGGCATGACCGTGCATTTATTCCGAGGTCAGATGACTCAGCAGGTATCAGGCCCCATCTGCAACCAGACATCCCCTGCATCAAAAAGAGATCCATTTGACAAGAATATTTCTTTCTAACCAGGAAAACAGTTGAGAAACATTGTCATAGTATGAAAAGTTCTGTTTATTAAAGGCCATTTGAGGTATGGATCCAACAAACACAGATTAATTTGTGGTAATCCGATGCTGGTATCACAGTGTTTATAGCCAGTGCTAATTCAAAACTAGAGCTGCACGATATGGAAAAAGAAATCTCTTTTAGGTTTGTGATTTATGTTTTATCAATAGGATCCTGTTCAAAGTTCAGGGAAATTGGAAAAAAAAGCAGTTTTTATACAGAATAAGACTTATATTTTATTTTGTTTTTTGTGGAAGAAATTATGGTATTGCAGCCTTTGCAATGTGCTAATTGTGGCAATTCAAATTGTATCGAAAACAGAAAAAGGCAGCGAACGTCATAAAACTGGGGATTAGAGGCTTAGTTCGTCTGCATGAAATTTTCTTTTCCTCATGCGTCCTACAAAGAGAAAGAGACAGTTGGCCGCATGAAACAAAAAGGGGGCGAGATGACGGAGACTGAGATTTAACTGGGAGTGTTCACTTGTTTTAATTTATTATTCATCTTGTGACATAATTTATCAAAACAGGAAGCCATTTTCCCTCAAACCTTTTGATGTGTTCGGTGAAGGAGCAGGTAGTAGGAGGAACCGTGACATTGGCCTTGAAACCTGCTATTGTCTTGCCTCCAGGACAGCCAGCCAACCACGCACTCCGTCACCCAGAGATACAGGGAGAGACGGTTGCCATGGTTA
This sequence comes from Chaenogobius annularis, assembly GCA_015082035.1. NCBI lineage: Eukaryota > Metazoa > Chordata > Actinopteri > Gobiiformes > Gobiidae > Chaenogobius > Chaenogobius annularis. The sequence continues at coordinate 192,787 of BJKM01000418.1, read as the reverse complement.
CTAGCCGGGAGGTTGCGAGGCTTGTTTATCTGTTGGCCATTGAAGCACGCACGTCGGGCCCTCTCGCCAAGCAGATGTGTGTTTGTGCGTTTAGCTAAGACTTACCTTCGCTGTCCGTTAACATGTGATTACCTGTTCGACATGAAGCAAATGGGAACAACAGAGGAGACCAAAGCAAGAATAGGAAAGGATGTGAGATTAAAATGGCTGACAGGGGAAGAGGAAATTAAAGGAGATTGAGAACAAAAATTCAACAAAAAGAGGAAAACATATTGTGACATAAAGCCAGAAAACAGAGGGGATAGGAGCGAGGAGCAGAGGGATGAAAACGCAATAAAGGGAGCCTTGAGGAAATGTCATGAGAGCTCTTTTTATAAACAGAGTAAAGGCAAGCAGCACCTGGGTAGAGCAGTGGTGAAAAATGCAGAATAAAAGGGCACATTTAGCAGTGGAGAATACAAAGATGCGGGAGAAACATCATGTGACGAAAGGAGGTTTGTGTGATGAGATGCAATGTGACGAGTGCAAGACGAGGCGTGATGCCAAGCTCACGGAGCACTGCCCCCACCCTGGTGCCATACAAGAGCACTGCAGGCACTGTGCTGTGTCAAATGTCAGAAGAATACGCAAGGCAGCCCAAGCAAAATTGCAAATCCACATCCCACTGACCCGTATTGAAATCCACCATGCTATGATTGGCACGTATGCACAGGTTTTTTGGGACAACAACCTGTGTTCTATTAAATTGGTACAGTAATAACACATTTAAAACAGTTTTTGGTCAAGGCTGAGTTCATGTTCAGCAGCAGCCAGCTAGGGTTGTCAGTGATTATTCAGGTCACAATATACCGGTAAATAAGATCTAAAATGGTTCCAATTATTATGTTTCAGTAAGAAGTGACACATAATAACTGTTACCATTTTAGAAGAAAAATTGAGGATTTTAATTCAATCTATGCATGGGTTTCATTTCCCTATCCAAAACATATAATATTTTATTTTAAATTGTTATTTGCTATGGCAACGATCCTAATTTCTCATCATTCTGAAAGTCATGAATAGTTCAATAATGGAGGCAAAAAAGTACTTCTTTATCTAGAGTGGGAATCGTAACACTAAAATTTGATATCGTAACATCCCTATCAATAGCAAGACTCATTTTCTTCCTAATGTCACCACAATCTGTCTGTTGACAAATGTGCTTAGTGCAAAATGTCTTTTAATTCTCAGGCATAATTTCTGCACATAAACTGCATCAAAATTGGAACCAAACTCGGAAGCTAAACCTTGGCTGGACCAGGTCAAAATAAGGACTAGAACAAGACCAAACCATGTCTGCACCAGGAAGCACCAAACAAGGACAAGCAGGAACCCACCCTTTAAAAACTAGAATCTATTATAAGAATCGTATGCAAGTTTCATTAGCATCTTTGTCTTTTACGTAAGAAAAACAGACCCACAGTAACCCTATCATGCGTGGTGGTTGCTATGAGACCGTGGCTCCATATGATGAGGCTAGCTTATACAAGACACCCATTACCAGAGACAGATCTCCAAGGCAGTTCGTTAGCTGTTCAGCTGCGCAGAGACAACTCGTGTAGGTGTATTGTTCTGTATACACGCGTCCTGATTTTTATTTTTTCCTACGCGAGGTGAGCGCCAGAGTCACCCTCCTTAAAATAACAAGCTAGTCCTTTCCCACTGGACAGTAGACAGCTATTCTGCAAGCTGCCTGATCCTAGGTCGCCCCAGTTCACTGCTCGATCCATCTCTCTTTTCTCTGTCGGTCTTTGCTTCATACCAAGCTATTAATGTCTCTCTCTCCGTGAATCACATAAAGTCAATGGTCGTCTAATAAGCAGCATTTCTCTCCAACTTTCCCTCTCCTCGTCTTTTGCTTTGTGCCACATTTTAAAGGTAAGGGTGCGTCCATACAAACACTGAAATTATCAAACATGCTTCAGAGACAATAGCCACACTATGTTCTTTCTAACAAGGCAGGCCGCCCGCACCTCCAGTTAAGCCTAATGAGCTCTCCCCTGGATAACTGGGCCAGAAAAGGCAGCGGTCAGCAGCCCAAAGCCCATCTATCCAGCAGGCTCTAATTTTGATCAGCCTTTACACTTGAACAGCTTGCTCTCACTCGCCGCACAGAAGAGTTTGCTGGAATAGAATAGGCCTCATCTCTCAATTAATGGCCTTCTGTTTGGCCTAAATGAAAAACCAAAAGTGGAACATGGAAAGCAATTAAACAGTAGAATTGACTAAATCTCAGTCAGATTAGTAAACTTTTTATATTGGGAGATCTTGTTGCATGAGGTCCTGTTCCATCCTTTTGATTTCATAATCACTGTGTGTTGGGATGGATACTTTATGCTGGAGGAAATTATGAATATTAAGAGCTTGAACTTGAGTGCAACAAGGCTACAAGTCAAGTCAGTAAAGCAGCAGTGAGAATACTTCACATGTATTATTTTACCTTGTGTTGTTTCCAGTTTTAGCCCAGGTGAATTTATAGAATAGGAAACTGCGGCCTCTAGTGTTACTCAAGGGGACATATTGAGACAGTTGACTTCCATAAAACATCATGAAAGGTCAGAATAGCAAGTCTTAGTTGTCGTTGTAAATGTGTGCTACCTGTGACTTTATGCATTTTCAAAATAATTCTGCAATAAGAAATTGCAGATACTGTGGTTTGATGACAGCAAACATGCAAAAATGGGGTTATTGTTGGAGAAGAACATGGTTGGTTGGTGTAGTGTGTGTGTGTGTGTGTGTGTGTGTGTGTGTGCGTGGGAGGGAGGGTGTCTGGCAGTGGCAGATGCAGGGCAGGCGTGGAGACAGTGGCACGCAGCTCCTCTTGGCATGGTCTCTATCAGTCGCTCTCAGGCCTGGGCTTGGGGCCCTCGGCGGCACAATTTCGCACACACAGAAACGTTGGTGCTCACTGCTGAATACAAATCAAAGAACACAGAAAAACCGTCTGACAACTACTGCGCCCAAACTGACACCACACACTATCCGTTCGTCCAGCGCCGTGCATGTGACAGAAAAACGACGGCCAAGAGTGTGCACCAAATGCCTAATTGTGCCCGCGCTGCCATAGACGGGGATGAAGGATGGTGTCTCCTAGCCCCTGCTGCCTCTAATAGCTGCTGACTGGAGGTGACAAGCCCCCCCCCCCCCCCCCCCTCTCCTCTTCTCTGCTCTCCGCTCTTGTTCTCACCCAATCAGCATTCGGCACCTTGCTCATTTCCACCTCCCAGTCTGCGCATCATCTCTCTCAGTTTATTTCGCCGTCTCTTGTGCCCTTTTACCCTCGCCGCCTCCCCCTCACCCCTAACGCTGCTTTCATCTCTGCATTTTACCCCCTGCCACCTCTCATCAAATCCTCCTTTACTTCCTATGCAGCCCCCCACTCCAATCACCTCGGTTCTCTGCTGCCATCCCTATTGTGATGCTTAGGGATGTTATTGCACTGGGATTATTGTTATCGATATTGAGATAATTTAACCAAATGTACAGCACCACAGCGATCTTTGCCAACTCATCTAACTCTATCCGAAGTATTGAAATGCACTCGATGAAATGCAATGACATAGCTTGTAGGAATAGTATAGTGTTAAGCAGGCTCTTATTGGCTGTTTGAAGGCCTGTGTGTGGGTGCACCAGGAGGTGAGTTATTATTCCTGGTGTGCTGCAGCGATTCAATTCTGGATGGAAAGATCAAACAAAGACTAGAGGACACACACACACGCATGTTAGGTTTCCATGCTTTGTGGGGACATCACATTCATTTCCTGGAGATTGATCCTAACCTTAACTATAGTTACTACTTGCCAAACCTTAACCAAACTTCAACCTTAAGCTAAATGAATCAATATCTTAAAACCATGTTGCTTTTCTAAAATGAAAGGATCTACTGATATTTGGTTCTTATAAAGCTAAAGGTCCCCATGAAGTACAAATGTCCTTCCCCACAGTGTTATGAATGCGCACCCCCACACACACAATCTCCTGCTGTCTTTTCATATCCCCTGCTCGTGTTGTGCAGTTGCATCACGTCTGGCCTTGTCCGCAGAGACGAGATAGAGCGCCTCGCTGTTTTCTATCTGCACCAGGTTATTAGAGGCACGCAATTAGGCCCTGCACAGGATAAATATGCCTGTTTATGTGGGCCTTTGTGAGGGTTGTCAGGAGGTCAAAGCGCTAGTAGCAGAATTAGACAGTATGGAATGCATAATGGTCTGGTTTGGATATTTTGAAAACATGTCTTGATAAGTCTTTATTTTTTGTCTTGATAAGTCTTTATTTTTTTCTCTTTTTTATTAGTTATATATATGATACTGCAGTTAATACAGTATTTTTTAACCTGGTTTTGTCATGATGTCCTTTTTGCATTTGAAGTCATAATATCAACATTATATGGCCCCAAAAGACAAGTGTGTCCATTGAAGTCTTTTCAACTAGTCTTCTGATGTAGTCATGTTTCTACACCGTAGATCTTGAAGGCATGAGCTTGTGTGGATGGATTCCTCATTGTCTTTGTACATATTTAATGTCTATGCAGCGCGTGCCAGTGCACACGGCTTAAGGGGGAGGGGTCTGCTCCGGTGCTGTCCTTCCTGGAGGGAGAGAACTGGACCTGCGGGGTGCATGGACGGGGGGCTTTTGAGCTTCACAGCCAATCAGTTGTTCTCTTCTCAGGCAACCATCCTCTGCCACCACGGCAACAGCCTCAGCACCACTGTAACAAGTAACGCTGATGATGTACAGGACGTCCATGTGTACGAGCTCCATCCAAGAGCTCAGGGTCAAAAATGTATGTTCTTATAACTTTAAAAGAAAGGGGAAAATAAACAATGAATTGAATTGACTTCTTTCTTCTGTTAAAATTTTCACGTAGATGATATATGCTTCTTTTTTTATGGCGTCTGTTGCAGTGGTGATTGGTCTGTTACAATAAGCCCACAGAAGCAACTTGCATAGTACCATAGTGCCCCCCAACAAATCTTTGACCGACTATGCTTGTCATAAGCTTTGATATAAATTTGATTCGATCAAAACCTTGTCTATTTTCTCTCTTATTCGACCTATACTACTCTATTTTGCTGGAGCTTTACAAGGTGTAATAAGTGGCTGAGGAGAGAGAAAATGGGCGTGGAGTTTATTATTTGTAATTTCTTTTCACCAGAGCTGTCTGCATTCGCTCCACTCCTGTGTCTCTTCAGCTCACAAATCCCTTTCTCTTTACCTCATAAGTATGCAAATAAGGCCTCCTATGCAAATGAGAAAGGTAGAGAGAGAGAGAGGAGAGTGAGGTGAGAGTAGGTGGGTGTGAACAAATATGGGTCCAAAAGACCCAAAATTCTGATAAAGGAGCAATTTGAAAGCTTAAATCACAGTAAATCCAAAAGTCGAGATAGATGCGTTGTATACAGTTGGTATTTCTTGTCAGGGAGAAGGTTTAGGCAGCACAATGACATTTCTAATACGGTGTGTAGCCTCTACCGAGGGCCAGCTGTTGGTACATACAGTGTCCTAAGCCCTTCTGCGTTTTTTGGTAAGACGATATGGTTGTTGTCCTAACTCCCCCCACCTCCATATGCATTTGTTTTCTCTTTCGGTTTCACCAAAAAGGATCAACATCTTGGAAGGGATTTTTCCATCAGTCTCTTTCCTTCTACCATCTGCCATTGTGAGAAACTTTGAGCGCCTCTTGATTTTTTTCTCTTTGCTACTCTTTTTTCAAGCCCAAAGTAGCTCAGCTAACAATGTTTTGTTTTTAATAGGGGTGTTATGATGTTTTATTCACCCATGTTAATGTTGATTATTTGCTTTTCATCACTAGTTATTCAGTCTGTACCTTTTTCCTTTTGAGTTTGGTATTTGTTCACATTTATTTCTGTGTCCCATATGCTGATGGGTGGTGGATTTGTAACATGGCAAAGACCAATTGATGGTGCACAGAACTGCAGTGAAGTTCACTGTTCATGTTAAGTAGCTCTAATTCTGGACAAAATGTATCGGTGGATACATGTAAATATTATTATTTTTTAAATGCTTTCTTTTATTATAATATTGATAGGCGTTATTCAACGAATACAGATGTGTTCATGCATGCATGTGGAATTTGGTTGTATCGGTAGATTGCATTTCACACTTTTTTTTCTTTGCTTTTTTTGCACTATATGTAAACTGAGGTTACACTGATGTGATAAGCCTGTAATATTAGATCAGATATTTGCTGTGGTCTTAGTAGCAAAGCAAAGTACGCTATGTATTCACCCTGTACTCAATGTATTCTCGGCTTTTTGACCTTAGCAAATCAAAATACAAGGAACAGATGTGCACACATCAATGAACACAGTGGGCTTTGTTGTGTTATAATTCACATATTTTCAAACTTGATTTAATTGTTAAATTTGCCAAAATTGCACATCGCATGTCAGGTATGAATAATTTTCCCGTCTCACTTGTTCCAAAGACTGCCTCCTTTCTCTGCCTGTTCACTCCCTGTGGCTGCAGCAGGGATGAAGTCATGCTCTCTCTCCTCTCTGGCTGTGCTCACCTCAGCTCACCACCTCTCTCTCTCTCTCTCTCTCCCCCTCTTTCTCTCTCTCTCGCTCTCTCTCTCCCTCTGTTTCTCGCTCTCTGTCTCTCTCCCTCTGTTTCTCGCTCTCTGTCTCTCTCCCTCTGTTTCTCGCTCTCTGTCTCCCTCTCTCTCTCTCTCTCCCACTGTTTCTCGCTCTCTGTCTCCCTCTCTCTCTCTCTCTCTCTCCCTCTGTTTCTCGCTCTCTGTCTCCCTCTCTCTCTCTCACCCCTTCACAACATAATGACCATGTGGCAGTGCCAATGCCCCTCCCTACTCTGTCTAGTCACGCATGGCGGTCAGTTCGGTCTCTGCCAGCCTTCCATGACGGGCACCTCCTTGTGAGCAACATCAGCAGCAGCGTCTAATACGTGCTGTGGAGACTCCATTCTGTGGTGACTAAACGTCTTCAAGCTTGAAACGTTATAGAACAATGACAGAATGTGGCTCAAACTCAGGTTTGTGGAAAAAGTCCCAGTTGCAAGGTTCAGGCTAAAAATATATGCACTCCTGCTATTTGAGGGTTGTTAAGATAGAAGTGTTCACCACAAAGTGTACGCCTGCTCCCTCATCCAGCATTAGCACTGCAGTATTTATTCAGTAACTTCATTCAGGGATATGGAGCAGCAGTAAGAGCAGTTAATCTGCAGAATGGGGCCACCGTGATGGCTAATTCAGTTTATGTCCTTCAGCAATCATCGCTTGTGTATACTGCAAGATGACGATTTTCCCAGAACAATTGACTACAACACATAGAGTTTAACTTGTAAATAATGTACTTCAAAGAAAAGCATTACTGTTGTGCTGTAACTGTACTTTTTATTGTTCACTTTTTCATTGGAGTTTGGAATCTTTCATATGAAATATGGCCTATTCTGTGACACTTGCCTTCCGTGCTCTAATGATAATGATGGAGCAGATATATGTTGGGCTTGACAAGCTTCTCAAAGTGCAACAAAGTCCATTATTCATTCTTTTCCCGCTCTAATACTAGGCTTCTTCTATCTGTGTCAACCTCTCCTATCACCACAAACCACATTCAGTGTTTTGCTCAAGAACACAACCATTGTGAACACAATTGCTTCTGTATGAAGTGTGTTGTGTTGTATCCATGGGGTTTTAAGAGTGATGAAAAGTTAGGACCATTCAAAAATTATGTATTTTGAATGGTGAAAAGTCCCCTAAATGCCTCCAATAAATAGGAAGTTAAAATCCATGAATAGTCTAATTCAGGCGTATTCAACTTAAGTTTCCTGAGGGCCAGATATTTTTGAGGGTCAAGAACTCTGGGCCAGAGGTGAAATACTGCAACAAAATTTGAGGTCGCACAGAAAATCCCCAACCCTGTTTCAATAAATTGAGATAATACAACAAAATAAGTACTGATTAGATTTTTGTGACAAATAACATACAAAATGCTTTGCAAAATTGCCCATCCGGTACTGAATCAGAATTAAACTAGGGCTAGAGTAGTACTAACCAGGTCTAAACTAATCCAGAATGAAAACAGGTCTAAAGCAGAATTAAAAAAGGACCAAACCAAGACCATACCAGGTCTGAACTAGTGCTAACCCAGAATTAAACCAGTATTTTTAATATTTGGAAGGAGGGCTGTGGGCCGGATCAATCACTGAGGGCCTGATTTGGCCCCCGGGCCTTATGTTGAATAGCCCTGGTCTAATTTATCAACATTAGATAGACTGGCAGTGTAGGCACATAAAAATGAAAATGCATCTGACCAGCGGGGCGCTCCAGGTGACAACATATGACCTCCAGCTGATGATACATGAGTGAGATTCAGCTTCACATTATGACATACAGATTGACTGGACACACACGTTTTAATAATGCAATGAGGCAGGTTAGAAAATGGTGGTGATTATAATTGGTTTTCCATGATTGACAATGGGACACACAGAGAGTGCTGCGTTGTGCTGTGATGCCCTCTGCTGCATGGCACAAAATGGCGGCTTGTGTCCTACCAGAGGTTGTGTGAGAGCCAGAGATGGGAATGAGGCCAGACAGCAGAGGACTTGGCATCAACTTGTGTTTGTGTGTGTGAGCGAGATAACATTCAGGTGTGCGGGAGAACACAGTGGCCTCACCCAGGGCCCCATTTGGATCAAAATGTAATGGGTCATATACAAATACATCATAGCAGTGTGTAGAATCGTGTATAGAATAGTTGAAAACACTATGATTTAGCTCAGTTTGCTCTGTCACTCTCCTTTTTGCGTGGACCCTGGTACAGTTAACAATCAGCCATCAAATGTGGAAGGACTTGCTTATTTATCAGATGTACATTTTTGCACTATTCTTATTCTGGCTTAGCAGTCGTACTGAGGGTTAGGACCAGTTAAGAGCGAGCACACACCAGGCACACGCCTGTGTACGCAACGTATGACCTCACGCCTCGATTGCAGCTGTGAAGTTTGTAGAGAAGGACAAGATCCACAAAGGAGGCAGAGAAAGAACCACTTCCTCTCCTTCTCTTCATGCATGTAGAACTCTTCTCTCTCACTAAACTCACCAGCTCAAACTACCTTTCCTGTCTTCACACAAACTCACCCTATGTTTCTCTCTTTGATAGTAATGTGCAGATGAAATTACGATTTCAAATGGCTAAAAAGTTGTCTTGAAGCCTTTTGTATAGCTGTGACTCACAGAGTTCAGTGTGTGTTGAATTGCATCACACACACTGCTCTCTGGTGTGCATTGGCTTTTATACAGCTTAGCTGTTTAGCATTTAGTTATTAGTAGTTTATTTAAAAGGGACAGAACAGAGAGCATTGCCACATTTCAATAAGTAACCATAGATGCCATGTCCATAGGCCATCGAGCCAAAGGCTAATTGGCAGACCTGGTCCCTTACATTAAAACAGACAAAGCAATAACAACATGCAGCACACTAGGACATATTTAAATATATTCAAAGGCTTGATTTAATTTCAGCCAGTGCTTCACTTTGCAATTAAACTGGTTCAGCTCTGTGAGGGTTTTCAGCTGGGGAGGTATAATGTTCTAGATCTGTAGGCCTTTTACAGCGAACGTGCTCCGACCCAAAGTGGTTTTACATTTAGCTAGTCTACAGTCACAGTTTGCAGCGCCCCTTGTGGTGACACCATGGAGCAAGATTATTTACACATTTAAAATTACTTTTTAAAATTAGTACTTAATAATATTGTCAAGACTTAGTAATGTATTGTTCTTTTCTATACCCGTACAATAATGGTATCTCATCTGCTTTTTGTCCATCACTTTTAAAACCTGTTTGTACAGAGAGGTTACTCTTTTCTTTTTTTTTTTAAGATTTTGTTGCCCGTAGGCTTTATTGACAGGAAAGTACAGAGTGAAATGGGGGATGAGAGAGAAGGGAGGACATGCAGTAAATTGTCAGAGTCAGGAATAAAACTCACAACACTGCGGCCGGCTGCACTTGGAGTCTGGCATACGTGCGCTGTGCCTTAACCACTCGACCACCGGGCAGCACGAGGTTACTCTTTTCATGGCCGACTGCCTGGCCTGTCAGCAAAATGTGTCTGCACATTATTATAGAATGATAAATGATAATAAGAGTGATAAATATGTGTTTATACTAAAGAAAAATAAAATGTAAAGGTTCCCTTTGTAACTATTTAGGGGTTCATCTGGAACATTTCACATTTCGCATTAAACGTATGTACATTGCAGTTGGTGTTTTTATTTCTAAACAATATCATGAAAACAGATCTGATCTGTAACTTGGTCTGGAGGCGTCACCTGCTTCTCTTTATTTGACATAAATAAGTTTATTGTTAAAAGATTCCGGGTAAAGCAATAGCATTTCTATGATAACAAGAAGGTTATGGACCAGAAAATATACATAGAGCACCTTTAACAGTAGAAAAAAAGGAGAAACGAAGAGTGACCTTCCATCCTTGTCATTGCAGAGCTGAGTTGTGTGGCAGGTAATTTGGCCACTGTTTCAGATTAAAATTTAATTAGTGAGCCAGGAGTCATTTGGGTCTCAGTTGGAGGGAATAACATGGTCCCTTGCTCTCTCGTTCACTAGCATGTGGGGGCTCATCACTGGGGAAAAAGGTCTGAGTGGAAGTTTCAAGGGGCAATTTTTTCTTTCATTGAGCAGAGACAAATGAGGGACCAGCACTTCATATCCCCTTCTCTGCATCCTTCATCCTTCCTCTGTTTTACACAGGATTTTGTTGGCATTTTCTTGCCTTTCCCAGCTGGCACTTCCACAGTCCCACTTTGATGGTTTCTAGCCGCACAGTTCACCTCCATCACACTGAATCTCAAAGAAAAATTGATCAAACGTCTAACACATTGTCCACGCCAAAACCAAGAACATTCATTTAGTTCACTTTTGCTAAGGTAAATTATTGCAAGAAACAACAAACTACCACAGACAATTTTGTCACGCCACATTATAGCCATGGGATCATTTCCAATCTCTTGTCCTGCATTCACTCTCACAGCACACTCTCATTCATACACCAACATACTATTGTACATGTTTTTAGTGGTGGGGAGATTCTCTCTCCACTGCTGCCCTGTCTGCCTCTGTGCCTACCATCAAAAAGCCCTTACTTGTCTCCTTACAGCTTTTCACATCTCATTTAGGCCCTCATTGATCTCAAGGCTTCACTAAAGCAGAGGATGAGACACATTTATGCTTTGCTCTGATTGGGTGTTGCTAACTGCAGCGGATAATCTAGCCAGTATCAGTGTCTAAATAGTTTGTGGTCTTATACTGTACATTTTTGACCCATAGTATCTTGCATTGATACATGTTGAAGCAACATCTGATCTGCATTGAGACCTGTTTAGTGCTCTTAATAAATGATCTCTCTCTACTGTCCGTTTCTCGTGTTCATCCAAAACATAGTCCAATTTATGGCATTGTGACTCACTGAAAAATTATATTTTGTATGTTTTCTGTTGTATGTTTCTGGTTTGATTTCATGTTTATAAAAGTATAGATTCGAAAAACTGTTGTGATTCACCAGCCAAAACCAAACGTAAACGTGCTACAGCTACATTATGTCACAATTTGCCACATTATGTAATAGCAATAAAAAAATTTAATAAAATTGAAAGTTTACCATCTTAATGTATTCCACATTATGTAATAATACCAGTTATTACAATCATTCCATTAGTAATAACTAACCAAAATAGACATTTTGAGCAATGGCTCAGTGCTAGACCATATAACAACCAGTGAAGACTTTTTTATGTCCACAAATGTATAAATTGCAAATGACAACAGCACAGCCTTATTATGGTCATAGGGAATTGTAATTAAAAGAGTTTGTACATGGTAATTACACCCTAACCTCTAACCCAGCACATCTGTCACTATTTTTCTGATAATATGATTAAACCTAACCCAGTATGAGGATTGTAAATCTACAGGAAATCTTAAAATCTTATTTTAGAAATTAAACTAAAACAGGGCTGGTAATGCTTTTTATCTCCTATTATCCTAGTTATCATGCTATTACTTTCCTATCACATGCTGTACACTTAAGTAAAAAGTAGTAGTACAAGACTTTCTTTCCTATTTGTAATAAGTTTCCAAATAGGGGGCCATAATGGAATTATTACAAAATGTGATTATATTAGATAATGAAATACCAATTTTAATACATTTGAATATTTAATAATGTGGCATTCATACATAATGTGGCCCACCACCTGCCTATGTCCATAGAGATGTTATTACTTTGCCTGGAATGTTCCACAGTAACATGCATATACAGTATCTTTCATGAATTGATTTTCAGGTGTTTTTATTATTAAACAAAATACCTGTAACAGGTGGCATCATCTGTTTGTCTTCATGGAGATAAAAAAAGTGTAATCTCATGCTGTGAAACCTACCAGGCAAAACAATCATTTACATTGAGAAAGTAGGTGGCAGACCCTCCACTAGAAAAGTACACCTTTAAATCACAATACAGTGACATTGGCCTTGTTCTCTTGGTCATCTTCATGTCTTAAATGATGCACACTCTGTCTTTTCATGTCTGTCAAGTTCAATGTGCCAGACCACAGACCACCTACCCTGGTCTAACCTAGGACAAGGTCAAGCCCCTCCCTCACAGATGCTGCTACAGAGCAACAATGTGTTCGACATAGAGGACAAAGAAGAAGGGCACACTGAAAAACACAAGCATCAAGATGACTGCTTTGACGCGGCATGATCAATTAGACCAAGTGGAGGGGCACAAAGAGGGAGCAGGTGCATATCAGTGTGTGTTAGGCTGTCGCATGCGTGAGCCAATCTTGCACATGTGCGTATGTGTAAATGAGTGAAGGGACACACCACAGAACACCAGCAAGGATGTCTCAGTAAAAGCTCTCCGTGTGCTTCACTCCAGCGCTTCACCTTATTACCAGGAAATAGTCTAAACCAAAGTGGGTCAGCTCTTACAATGAGCCATTTCACATATTTTTTTCCCCCTCCATTGTCAAATACGGTATCTTTGTTTTTCAGTCCTCCTTTCTTGCATCTGGCTTTGAAATAGGTTTGGTGGAATTGGATTTCACCCCGCAGTGTAAATGAGAACATGCCAGGGACACTCACTTTTGATTGAAGCACTTAAGTCTTCTACTATTCCCCTTTTCCTTCCTGCGTCATTTTCTTTTTGTGTGCCACAGAGTGCCATGCTGGTTCGTTTGGTGGATTCTTAGAGAATACCAAGTAGTTCTGCGGGCCGCTTTACAGGACTCACAACTCCCCTGTGTGCTTAAAAGAGAGAACGATAAGGAGAACACTGTGTAGGCAAAGCTGAGATTATCAATACTAAACTTCAGTTGCCTTCATCTCAGTTGGGTCTTTAAACCTTTGTTCGGAATCCAGAAATAACTAGTCCTACTGTCGTGTAATGTTATTTCAAATGTAGCAGAGAAAAATGTATTTCATAAATCATCTGCTTGGGCTGTTTAATTAATGTCTCAAAGGCTGCAATTATTTAGGAATAGAATAACAAAATATCCTGTCTCTTCATAGAGAAATCCTGTTTTATCTGTGGTTTAGACCTGTACAAACAGGTTCTCTACAAACAGGTACAAATATCAGTCTTCTTCCCTATGTTAATGCTCCTAGTTGTTTACAATTTACACTTAAAATGGAATCCTACTTTTTTGTCAGATAAGTCGCACTTTTTTTCCAAACTCGTGAAGCCCTTTCACTGTCATGTAAGGTGGCTGTAAAATCTGTACGTCCATTCTGTTTCTATCTCTTCTTTGCTACCCACCTGTGTTACCATGTCAACAAAACTAGGTTTAGTCTTTCAAAGGGCAGTTCTCCACATTTGCCCATTTAGGCTGACAAAAATAGATAAGGAACATCAGTTTGGATTTAGACTAGAAAGATTTTCTAAATAATAAATACAGATTCCTTGATGCATGAAACCATAAATGCACCACCCGTCATTATACATTGTGTGTCAAAACAGCATTGGAATCATTCAAGAAGGGAAAGGTTTTTTGATTTATTTAAATGAGAATTAATTGATTAAGATTCATACGTACATTTTGTCAAATTATCCAGACCTCAATTACTTGACCCTTGCATCTTTTGTTTCCTTCTTCTAGAGTACTCCAGTTTCAGAACCCAAGTTACCCATACATAAAAAGTCTCCCCTACATCCTATCACTAACCTGCATTTGTTTCACCGTTGCTGTGTTGGTACTTGGAGGCCAGTCTAGAGTGTCATCTCTATTAGTGATGAAATAGATGGCCAAGACGGTAAAGGCAGATGAGTCACCCACAGCCCCAGAGACAGCACTGATGCCTCTCCCTCACACATGGATAGAAAATACCGGTTTAAACTGGATTTCATATGCTTTTTGTTTTAGCCTTGAGGTCACAAATTGACGTTATTGAGCACAAAAACAGTATGCGTGTTGAATTTTGATGGAATTTAATGTATTTATTTTTCTGGCATAGATTGATTGAATGAGAATGATTAATGAGTGACTTATGTTGAGACAGGACTAAAGCATAGTTCAAGGAATGGCTAAATAGTTAGCTATTTGCATGGCTGACAAGTACGTACGTATGTATAATACACCTTGCTGTAAAACAGTGTATTTGTGCTATTACACCATCCATCTGCACAGATCACGTATTGGGAGCGACGTTCTTACGTACTCACATTCTTAATATTGAAGATCTATGGAATTATCCTTATGCAGGTCTTTCCTGTCTTTGAGCAAGAGTGCCTTGGCCCTCTGCACACTACGTCTTCTCTGATAATCTATGTGACTGGTCGCCGCTGACCCTGCATGACCTCCAGCTGTGTGTCATGACAACAGGACAGTGACAAATGTCAAGGCCGATATTGGCTTCCTCCATCTCCTCTGTCTCTCTCCTGGGTAAGAACCCACCCACACAGACTGTGGTGGAGGAGGCAGACATGTCCGTCTGTCCGCTGTCTTTCGGAGGCTGATGAAAAAAGTACATGAGAGCCAGGGATAGTAGTGTGTATATCAAATGCCACTATATGGAGCTGAGAGACAATATATGTTCTGAGTTGGCTTATTGTTTAGGAAGAAGGGCTGCTCAGTATATTGCAAATGTGTATCATCAGCAAGTAGACATCACAAAAATGTTTATATTGCAGTTTAACAATGCTATAATCCTCAAAGATTAGATGATCAGGACCTTCGGTGCGGGATAAATTGTAATACTAAATAGTTCATGTGCATAAACTATTATTATATTAACAGACATATAGCAATAATCTACAAGACCTTTCTCATGTTGCGAGGAGTATTATTAGAATTTTTTTGACGTGAAGGTCTGGAATTGTGTTATTTTAAGATACATTTTTAGGTCGCATTGATGGTGTTTTCTTCCACTGGAGATGGTGGAGTGTGACTGGGTTTTGCGTATGCACGATGGGGCCGTTCCTCTGCATGCATAATTAACCAGGACGACTGGGGAGGTAAACACTGGGAGACGCTCCACTCACATCTGTATGCATGTTTATTTGTGTCACAGAGAAGACGTGGCTCGGGGAATGATCGGGGAATGATTTGAAGCAAAAATGCTATAGTGGTGGGGAATCAGAGTGCTTCGTTTCTGTGTGTGTGTGTGTGTGTGTGTGTGTGTGTGTGTGTGTGTGTGTGCGTGTGGGTGTATTTGGGTGTCGAGAGGGCAGATAAATCCCATCTCAAGCTCTCTCTGAAGATGATGCGATGAAAGAGAGGGAGAGCGGATGAAAAACGAATGAAGGGCCAATGTAACCAGTCACATCTCGGTGAATTAAGAAGCATGCAGCGGAACAATCAGATTCAGCCCCATTCTCTCACTCCTGCACACCGCCATCTCTGTCCAGTCCTGCACAGTAGCTTTGGTGTAATATGTTTCTTAGTTATTCTCATGTATACCTCATGTAATTAGAAATACTACTGTTTGTTAAAAACAATTGTCCTTCAATGTCATTGTTGCCATGGACACACTGAACATGTTTGTTTTTGTTATCAAAACAAAATTCTAAATAGGAAAATACCAAGGTATTGAAACCAAAACATCCAACTGTTGGTTGTTAACAACACATTGTTTGGCATTTGTATGCTGGAGATCTTAAATTTCCCAAGAGCTTTGGTTGTAAATTCCACTCAGCAAATCATCCATCCTCTTGTCTTCTGGCCCCACCTCTTCTTTAAAGATATATCTTTTTTCTTCTTCCTTACTATCCTGTCCATACCAATGAGAGAAAGGTTATGGTTATGCTTTCAAAATCAATGCTTTATATCTTATAAACAGATAAAGAGTATTGTGCGATCTCAGCATAGCGTATCTCCTCTCTGACCCTTACACTGAGGCAGTATGTGACAGGTGGCCTTACTGCATATACAAATTAGAAGGAGGAGAAATAGGAATGCAGATGCCACAACACCATAATACTGCTTAGCAGGGACGTGCACTAATAGAGCCCAGGTGATGCTCAAGCTCCTGCCCCAACATCTGTAGATGCAATAGCTTGAATTACCGGGGCTATTTCTTATAAAAGAAACATAACATATGCCCAGGAGTCAGCACAAAAGTTTAAGACTGCTCTGTTGTCTGAGACATCTGTGCACTGTCCAGTGTGAGGCTGCAGCTCACAGACAGTGGCTGCATTAAGAGAGTCTGGCTGCAGATCTCCCTGATATAGTCTAATAAACAACTGACTATTGTTCTATATCAGACTATTTCAGCCAAAATTCCCTGGGGAACTTTTGTTTATATTCTTTTATATTTGTCCCAGACTGCTCAGCTCATATAGGCAACACCTATGCACAAAGCTTCACTGCTACAGCCACATATTTGATACATTTTAAACGCTGTTCATAAGTTTATTTTAAGCTATATGGAAAAGTGCCCTTTTTTCACAGTAGAGCACCTGCCCCTCAAAAAGTCCCTGCTGCTAAGACCTGAATCATATTTATTTTTAGCTCTTGTCCAGTGGGGCAAAAACTTATTGAGATTTTAGGCCAGATCTTAAGTACAGTTTCAAGTCATATGGAAGAAGGCTGCCTCAAGAAGGTCATCAAGGTGTACATTGGAGGAAAAAGAAGTGAGGGGGGATCTATTCAGGCATCAAAACCCTGCTTTGCAAAAATAGTTCTCCATGAAAACTCTTGCACCATGAAAAACATCTTATTTGGGTCAATGTGAACATATTAACTAGTGTCCTTGCATGTACACATATACACTGGATGTGTTGTAGGTTGCGTAGAAAGAGGATGCAGGGCTCTGGGTTTCTCAGGGGAAATAGAGAGATGTATGTGTGCTTGAGACATATCCAAAAGAGCTACATACATACATAAACAGAGCCTTCCAATTGCACATACACACCTCTGTCTTAGGAGATGAATAATGCTAGAGTACATCTGGTGGGGTGCAGCTCTGTCCCTGGGGCGGCTGAAGTGGCTGTGCTAGTCGTGGCTGACACAAACACACACAGACTGTATTCCTTTTACAGAGGCAGTGTTCCCCACCTATCTTGAATGCATACACAGGAAGGCCACAGATCCAAAATACTGTGTGGAAGTACAGTAGTTAAACCAAGACAGCAAATGCTTTGGATTAGCTACTGCACTTTTATACTAAATATATACTACAAAAGAAATACAGCAATATAAAATACACTGCAAATAACAATACATTCCCTACATGACTTTATTGGCAATGATTTTCGCAAATTTTGAATTTTCTTTCTATTTAATTTTACTTGCTGAAGTAATATTTGTTCAAGTCTTTGTTCAAGTCTTGCTATCTTCACACAAATTGAGAATGGGTTGGAGAACATGAAACAAATTTTGAATCAAGATGCTTTTACTGGAATGTTCTAACCTTTTCTCTTCTTTTTTCTCTCCTCTTGCCCCTTATCTGTCCTCCCAGATCCCTAGCCCCCTTCCCCCTCTCCCACCTCCCCCTCCTGCTCTGGACGCAGACGACGAGATGCAGTCCTTCAGAGAGCGCAGCGCTGGTTACCACAGCAACCAGCCCTGCTACCAGCAGGAACCCCATGAATTATCCCGTCTTGACACGTACCGTCAGCACCC
The DNA here is from genome assembly GCA_015082035.1 of Chaenogobius annularis. Lineage (NCBI taxonomy): Eukaryota > Metazoa > Chordata > Actinopteri > Gobiiformes > Gobiidae > Chaenogobius > Chaenogobius annularis. The sequence goes on along the minus strand of BJKM01000418.1, from coordinate 174,630 downwards.
GCAACACCCACACACTGGCCCAGGGCCACACCCAGGGCACGGAAGACCCGGATATGACGCCCATCCTCTGACCAGTCCCTCCAGCATGACCCCAGCTGGAGGTGGGGCCAAGGACTGTTACAGCCAGCAAGCCTTTGCCAGTTTCCCTGGAAACAATGGAGGCAATGGCAATGGAAATGGGGTGTCTGCAAAAAAATCATACAGAGGAGGTAAAGCACCCACTCTGACCTCTGGAAATCATCTGCAGGGTCCGACAGGCTACACCAACCACATGGGCCCTGGGAGCTACTCAGCCCAGTACTTGAGTGAAGGTCACTTACAGCAGAAGTGGGATGATCCAGCACAGTTATCACAGTACGAACAGGACATAGTGGCCCGCATGGAGGCGAGCACCCCCACCCCTGGCTCCTCTCAGTACATGGACCAGAACATATTAGGCCAAACTCAGTGCCACCAGCCCACGACCCCAGCCTACACAAGCCCACTCCACCAGCCCCATGTCCCCAACCCCCCACCCTCACCACTCATGTACCCCCAGAGTCACCTGCACTATCCCCAACAGTCCCCGTCTCCATACATGGACAAGTGCAGTACTATGCCTCACTGCTATAAAGGGTACAACATGCCCCCCAACACACAGTACAACCGACAAATGGGGAACCACAGCAACTTGAAGCAAGGCCAATACAGGCAGAGTCAGAGCAGTTATAGCTACCAGCAGCCTACACCCAGAGGCTACGAGCCACACACTCCTTTACCAAACCTGAGCAACCCACAGGAGCCCCACTCCAAATACCAACATTACAATCAAACCCAGCAGAATTATTGTCTGACAGATATGCCGGTCCGCTCTCCAGAGCAGTACTATCAAACCTGCAGCCCCGCGTCCAGCCATTCTCCTGCACGCTCTGTCGGGCGCTCCCCTTCATATAGCTCCACCCCTTCACCACTTATGACAAACCCTGAGTCCTTCCAGTACGGCCAGCCATCTATGACACCCTCGTCCTCTTCATCTTCTACCTCTGCCCTGCAAGAGCAGGGGGGCACCAGTGCGATGCTAATGCCCCCGCGGTCCCACCCGTCACCAAGTGTGGCCCACGCCGCTCCTCACAGCTATACTAGCACACCTCAGCTTCCCACCATGAAAGAGCGCTTTTCTGAAAAGCTGCTGTCCAACCCAAGTCTGTGGAGTCTAAATGCCCTCACCTCTCAAGTGGAGAACATTTCCAATAATGTCCAGCAGTTGCTGCTTTCTGAAGCGCTAGTCGGAAACAAGAAAAGTGGAAAACGGAGCAGTGGAGGAAGTAACAGCAGTGTTAGCAGTGGCACACCATCAAAGAAAAGCGAGGAGTATAAGAGTCCTCTGTATACAGATGGCAGCGGAATTGGAGGTTCTATGCAGGATCCATACTCCACAACACAGCACCATACACTTCCAATGGAACTACATGAAGCGGGATATTCTAGCAGCAGCGACGAGCAACTAGAAAGAGGCTACTACTACTGCAACCAAGGCAGGAGTCCAGCGCAGGCCCAAAACAACACTGGCCTGTGCTTGGATACTGCCTCTTCATGCTCAATAACTTCTCCTGATGACATGTCCATCAGGTCTGGAGACTCAGGCGTACATAACCTGACTCCTGACCCAGCTATCTGTACGTCAGCTCAAGGTGGTGATGGCATGAGTACTCCAGCTAAAAGCATAGGGGACGAAAGATCACCCACAAGCATTACAGTATCAAGTCCACTAAAACAAGACAGAGATTCTCCTCCCGATATTGAAACCATTGATGAGCCCCTGAAAGAAAACTTTGAAGAATCCACTTGGCCAGACAAATGCACTAATAAAATAGAGATTACAGAAAAACTGACAGATGTTGATGATGACACGGATATAGTCAAATCTACTGAGAGACTAGAACACTGGACAGCAGAAGAAAAAGAATCACAACTCTATAGTAAGGAAGAAGAGAGAGAAAAAGACTACTGCTATGACAGCCCTGAATACCATGAGGACCAGAGGAATTATGAACTTACAAGAGAGGACTCAATCGAACGGTCGCCTTCTGGACTCTCTTTCTCAAACGACAAAGAGCAAGAAGAGAAATCAGAAGCATTCAAATCTGACTCACGCACTCCATCTGAGAGTTCTGTGAAAACATTACCTTATGTATCAAGAGGCGACCTTGAACAGGACCAATATTCCACAGAGAAAGAAGACAGCTCTGAAAACACATCTTCACCCCCCAGAATGGAAGAGGAAGACATCACACAGAAAGAGGAAAGTGGAGTAACAGAGAGAGGACAGCGAGAGGTGGAAGGTGAGGAGGAGGAGGACATTCAGAAAGAAGTGCCACAAACTCTATCCCCTCCTCTGTCCGCTGAGGTTAGCGAGGACTTGAAAGAACAGGAAGAGATTGAGAGTCCAGAGCATCCTGAAGAGTTTGCTGCTGTCCATTTGAACACAGTTGCAGATGTTTCCACCAGAGAAACAGCTATTGGTGACACAGCTCCTAAGCCTGAGTCTGCCATGCCAATCTTTTCATCGCTCAATGACAAAGCTGCACCTGCCCCAGCTCATGTCCGAGATCACCTGGATCATAGTGATGCTAAAGTGCTGGAACCAGACTCACCGCAGCTGCCTGGGAAGTCGATACTTCCCTCAGCCCCCTCATGGGCAGACACCCCACCCTCACCCAAAAAAGGTGATGAGGACATAGAGCCAGGAATCAGCTGTGCTAGTGCTGTGACCCCCTCCACCAAACCAGAGCCTCTTGTACCTACAGCTCAGCCCAGAACCTATGGACGAAAGCACGCCCGAGGCAGGAGGAGAATGCATTCAGGGTCAGGCCTGAGGCGACAGCTGAGTTTGGAGACAGATTTGGAGAAGAGAGAGGAAGCAGTGCCATCTTCTCAAAGGCCCTGCATGCCCACAAGTAAAACAGGACAGATTTCGAATCAAACTGAACTTTTGCATCCAGAGTCAAATGTCAGTCCAGCAGCTAAAATAATAGCAGATGTATTTTCCTCAAGAATGTGCACGCGGTCGTTCAATGCCCCGGAGTTATCCCCCAAAGATAAACCTCCTCTGAAACGAAAACCAGGCCCCAAGCCGGCCCCAAAGCCCAAACCAGGAACAAAACACGGTCCAAAACCACGTGCACAACCAGCCACCAAGCCTGGACCAAAATCTATCCCAAAACTGGAGCTAAAACCAGCACCAACTGAACCAGAGATCGCACCAAAAAGTGAGAGCAGTGTGAAGCAAAAATCAGGGCCAAAACCACGTGTGAAACCTGGTCCCAAACCAGCATCTAAACACCCCCCTAACCCAGAGCTTACACCTGAAGAGGTTTTCCCGCCCACTGACACTCCTGCAAAGTCAACCAACACTCCTTCTGCTAAAACCACCGGCACTCCCTCTACAAAGTTCACCGACGCTCCCTCTGCAAAGACCACCAACACTCCCTCTGCAAAGTCCATCTACACTCCCTCTGCAAAGTCCACCGACGCTCCCTCTGCAAAGACCACTGACACTCCCTCTACAAAAATCACAGAGACCCCCCCTGCAAAAACCACTGACACTCCCTCAGCAAACACCACCAATATTTCTTCTGCAGCAACCACTGACATTTCCCTGGGACGACCAAAAGGCTCAGTGTCTAAAACCAAGCACACTCAGGAAGTGGCTCAGCCTTCAGAGGGGATGCAGAGCAGAAGAAAGCGGGCGCTTCTAGAGGCAGCATCAGCAGAAAATCAAACTGTAAAATCAATGGATGCGGAGGAGAAAACAGATGTTAAAGCATCAACAAGAGTAACAAAAAATATGGTCTTGAGATCTAGAAAACCCCCCCAGGAAAAAGTGACGAAAGAAAAAATAAACAAAGAAACTGTTGAAACCAAGACCCTTGCAGAACCAAGAGTCAGTAGTGTGAAAATTGAGGCTTTAACTGCAGAACAAACTTTGACTCTTCTCCCTGTAAAAAACACAGCTGCACCAGTTGAATTATCTGAACCAGCTAAACCTATTGACTCTCCAGAAATCAATACTGATAATAGCACATCATTGAAGAGAAAGACAAGTAGCCTGCCTCCGTCTACTCCTCCGGTTAAGAAAAAACGGGGACCAAAGCCCAAACGACGTGTACCACCACTACCTACACAGACAGAGGGGGAAGTTTCTACAGTAGAAGAAGTAACCACAAAGCCCTCAAAAAGAAGACACGCCTCACAAAATAAGTGTTCCTCAAGTACCTCTCCAACTAACGAAACAGATAACAGTGATGCGCCTGCACAGTGCCCGACTAAAACTAAAGTCCTGCCCCCTCGTAAAGGCAGGGGGCAGAAATATGAGGCCTTGGTTCAAAAAATGACATCTCCTGGTTCAAAGAAACAGCAAAGCCTTCAGCTAGACAGTTTAACAGATGAACTAGCATCTAAGGCTTTCTCTCAGAATTCCAGTAAGGGTAGTGAAATAATCCCAAACACTGCAGACATTATGGAAGATATCAAAGAAGATGATGTTAAAGAACAGGAAATTCCAGTCAAAATAGAGGAGGACACTAAATCTCAAATAGATCAGGGGGTATCAGAAGAGAAAAATAGTGAAAGTGTTGACGTTTCACAGACAGAAGAGCCTAGCACACAACAGAATTCAGCTAATGTAGAAGTTAGAACAGAGGAGACACAAGAAAAAGCATGTGTCTCTGTGGGCACTAGAAAACCTGCCAAAGTAAAGAAGAAGAGGTGGGCAATAGTGGAGAGCACAGACACAGCTTTGGACGCAGAAAGCCTTATAGTTACAACGCCAAGACTAGCAAAGCAGAGGGCTATTAAAAACAACCACGAGATGCATCTGAAACAAAGAAGAAAGAAAAGAAAGGAAGGTGCAGAGGCAGTTAGTGAGGCTAATGTTGAGGGCAACGTTGAAACAGAGCAGCAAGAGAAGGTTGAAGGGAGGGACTCAGATACTACAGCACATGGGCTTGTAAGCACAAAGCCAGTTACTGAATCTATGCAGGTAAGCAACACAGAGACAGAGCTGACAGAAAAACCCAAGAGAGGCAGAAAACCATCACTAAATCAGAACAGCAGAAAGAGAGGTAAAACGTCATCAGAGCACACTCCAGAAAAGGCAACAAAGCTTCACAAAAAACCAGGGCCAAAACCTGGGATGAAGGACGCTATGGAGGTTATTGAGGCTGTGGTCAGGGCAGCAGGCTGTGAACAGGCTGAGAAAGAGGAGAGAGAGAAGGATGATAAGGGGCAAAGTGAGGGAGACAGTAAGGAAAAAGAGGAGCCATGTGTTGTGGGTCCTGTAGTAACAGTATCAGAGAAAAAGAGTGAAATCATATGTGTGAAAAAATTCAGACGCAGACCAGTCACACAAAACTCCAAATTGTCTTTCTGTCCGTATGTGAGGCTTAGCAACTCCCGAGACTTTTCATCTTGGTGTGCCATTGTCAACAAGCCTGAGGACGCCGTTGTATTTCAGAGACGACGAAAAAAGGGCATACTTAGAATGAAGAATCCTGTTACAGTGGCCAAGGGCGTGCCGCACACTGCTGCGATGTTGCAGGGACCTTTAGTGAATAAAGAACTGACGGACAGGTGTCTAAACTGTAGCCTTTGTGGAAAACCAGCAAACTATAGAGACCTAGGGGATTTATGTGGCCCTTTTTATGCTGAAGATGATGTTCCACGAAAGATTTTGACATCAAGTCCCACCGATCTAATCAGGGAAATCACAGAGGAGGCCAGTTGTAGTAAAAGTAGCATAAACAAAGAACTGGTGAGCTGCTTGAAGGATGAAGGAGAGAGTGACACAAAAGTAGAGAGCGCCTTGGACTCCTCTGCTCTAGAGGGCAGTAGTCGGCAGCGGCATCGGCGATATCGGCGACCAGAGGGTTCAGACTGCATGCCCCGGAGAGGAGGCCTGCGAAGAGTCACACTAAGAGAGAGGTTCAGGAGGATCCAGCTGCTCAAAGACACGGGGACCAGTGAGACGGAGGAGAGAGAGACATTGCTCCAGAGACTTCAGCAGGAAGCAGAGACCAAGGAGCACTGGGCCCATGAGAACTGTGCCATCTGGACCAGGGGTGTCGTTATGGTAGCAGGGAGACTGTACGGACTCAAAGAGGCGACCAAGACATCAGGTCAAATGGTAAGAAAAAACAATATTGTTATTACTTTGTATGATTATAGTTAATTGAAGTGAGAGCCCCTTCTGAATGTTTGTTTTCTCGTTTTTCCTCTGCACAATTGTTGTCTGTCTCCTCGTTGGTGTGGGTCCATATGTCCGAATCTTTCACTAACCCCAGAGTTGCTACAAGTGCCAGAATGTGGGTGCATCCCTCAGCTGCTGCTGGAGAGGCTGTTCTAACAAATACCACTATGTCTGTGCCAAAGAGATAGGTAAGACACCGTGGCAATATAGAACGGGAGAAAAAACTGATGAAAAGAGGCAAGGAAAGCCAAGGAGAGACAGGAGAAATGAGATGGGAAATTGGGACTGGGAAATTGAGGGGAGGTTGTGTGGGCAGCTGGGTGCCACAAACAAATTGGGCAGGAAAAAAGAAAAAACAATGACAGAAGCAAGACAGAAAGGGGATAGTCTTACAATTAGGAAAAGTGTTGATAGTTTGTGCAAAGTGCAAAAACAGGGATTCACACAAGATGTTGATGGTGAGTTTTAGACAATTATACACTAGTTAGACATGATATCTAAGTGTAAAATAGAGAATATGGACAGGACTTAGTGTAAAGAGATGATTTGAGGGTGGGGTGTGTACTGAATGTGCATTACTAGTCCCCATAACCCCTCCATCAATCCATCCTTCTTCTGCTGTTCTTCCCTTCTTCTAAGTGTTCTAAGTGCAATCCGTACTATAGCGCAAATTGACAGTGTTTTGGGGATTCTTGTTGGCATGAGGATCTTTCCACACGTCAGCACATGCGTTGTATGTGTCTTGCTCTTATATTACCTCAAGCCAAGGATTGTGGATTAGAAAGCCTGCCACGTCTGCCGAGCTAGCACCAAAACCATTTTAATCCCGCTGAGTGCACTGGTGGCTCTTTCTGCTACACGCCTGCCTCACAACTCATCCACTCTGCTCCCTTTGGCTCGGTTTGACGCTGCCACTTCCTTTGTGCCGTGCTCCAGCTCATTTTTCATTTGAACCCTTTGTCATTTATCTTGGTGTTTGTAGGATGACTGTGTGACCATATCATCAATTTTGTGTTTTGTCTGTTACCAACACTTAGATATTTTTGTGTGCTTTTCTTCAGGCTGCACATTCCACGAGGATGACTTCTCCATAAAATGTCCAAAACATGAGGTAGGACAATGAATATTTTAACCAAAGGCTGAAAAAATATTCCTTGTAATGAATATTTATCCTTTATCAGCAATGACAGTGTTTTAAATAAGACAAATTATTAATATAGTTTGAATATTTGTACTTTGCAATTTGTGAAGTGACCAAGATTAAACAAAAAAAGGTTGTTCACTCTTTAGATATGTTTTATCGCATGAATTCCAATACAAACAAACAAAATCAGACATTCACATGAGAAACTGATGAAGGAAATGTCCACTGTTTGTACCAGGGTAAGAAGTTGCAGGATCATAGCTAAGACAGACGATACAGTGCAGACACAAAACACCTCTGTCAGCGCTTGTAAAACAGATGAAATATCTGAAAAGAACATTGGGGGTTTGGTGTGGCCGTATCATGTGCCCTATCATCCATCCTTGTGACAAACCCCACCAAGACTGGGGCTGCAGGGTCTTCAATTTCAGATCGATATGCACTCTGTGACCTTGGCAGGACTAAGCTGTATCAACCAGCAACAGCAGTGGGGATTCTCAGCCTTGTACCTTATACTGTATATGCTGCCCCACGTGTTGATTACAAGACCACCATAATTACAATGAGCCATTTATAAACACCAGTACTTAATATACAACCTTCCTGTCAAACAGATGCCACCTAGTGGGCACTTGGAATTACAACATGAGGAAGATCAAATGTTGTGGGTGGCGAATAATGCAAAGAAGCTGACATTCAGCAGGGAGCGGCCATGCACTGAGGCAGTGATCTGCATCTGTCTCCTCTTGCTCTTTCATTTTCTCCTCTGCTCAACATCACATTGGGGACAATTGATGAGAACACCCACCTGCCTGCTGCTCGTTCCTCACTCACTCACTCTCACTTGTTTTTTGTTTTTATACATTGTTTTATTTGCTCCTGTGCTGCTACCTTTGTTCCATCTAACCCTAACCCATGAAAACTGCTGGTCTGAGCCCAGAACAGTTCACAGAAACAAACTGAGGTGGATAACGCCTCCACCACACCACAACAATTAGGGAGCATCACGTTGTGTCTCTCATACTGGAGCTGGTCCAGTGGCCAGCTGCATCATCTGTGAGAGCTACATCTCATGTTAATATAGCATGAGAGCTCAAAGTCACTGTTGCCTGGACTCTAACCTAAGGCGCAGTGCTCAGTAATGGCACCAACCAGGTATACCCAAACTCAGGTGTTCCATCAGCTGACGGCTCTGCAGTACAGATTGTAGGGCTGTCAAAAGAATCAAAAATCAGATACTAATCGATACTAAAAATTAGTATCAAATTAATATACAAATTTGATACAAAATTAACAGGACAACAATTTACCTTTCCTGAACCATTTTAGAATGATCTTACGCATTATTAGAAGAAGGACCACATAGTACCATATAGAAAGGAGGACTGCACAATATGGAACAGGAGTGTTCCATATTCAAAAAGATTCACTTGTAGTCATCTGGACTCTGAACTTTTCTAAAAACAGAGTCCAGATTACTACAACTGAATCTTTTTCTCTATCAGTCATCAACATTGCAAGAAAATAAATTAATCCAAACAACAGAAAATTCTTTATCATACAGAATTTTTTTTTTAAAATAAACTACAAATTGGCTTATAGTCAAACATTTTCAAATTTTAGCCTTGTTTTGGTCATGGTTTAAGTAAGTTAAGGCATAATTAAACTGAAGTTCTTGTATCAAAAATATCTCGATACAAAACAGTTTTTGAAAACCACATCTTTTTCCTCATATCGTGCAGCCGACATAGAAAGGACTATTATTTTGTGTTTAAAATGTGCATCAGTGTGCATTGTCATTATTGTGGTTATGAAATCGGTATCAAGTACCAAGGCTATCCCTTAGTATCGAAATCGAGTTTGAAATTTTAGCATCGTGACAACACTAGCGGATATTGGATCTCTTAACAGCGCAGACATGAGTGACTTATGTCGACGTTATGCTCTTCTATTTCAGGACCTGTAATACCTTCATCATTGGCACCCCACAACCCAACTAGCGCTACATCGACACTGCTGTCCAAACAGCCTCCTGTGTCTACAGCAGTGCTAACTTAATGATGGAGGTGCAGGTCAGCAGAGCCAGGGTAGACGGCACTGAGCCCTGGAGGGTGACTCCACTGAGAGAAGAGCTGCCCCCAGCCACACAAGTCCCTTCCTGCGGCAGGCGGCTGTTCAGTGGGACAGCCTCGGGCCCGTTGCACAGGGGGCTGTTTGAAATGCACAGTGAGCAGTGTGTGTGTGTGTGTGTGTGTGTGTGTGTGCTGCCTTGGGATGGCTTGCTATCGGATTCAGACACCTGGCGGACACTGATTGGACGGGAGACGCCTCTGGCCACCTTCATGGTGCACAAATGTGTGCTTGTGTCGTGAGTCCTCATTCTCGAGCCTCAGCACTCATCCTGTGTTTGTTCATCTGTGTCTGTGAGAGTGAAGACGTGCATCTCCACTTTAACATCCCATACATCTTCAGCCAAGCACTGGCTGTTCTGTTTGAACCTATACAACAGAAAAACATATGTATTTGCATATAAAACACATGAGATCAGTATTTTTATTATAATGCTCTAATCCTGGAGATGTATTTGTGTGCATCATGACCTTTGGTGTGTGTCATGCTTTGTTTAGAAATTTATAAAAAAAAAATAAAATAAAATAAACTCTGTGTTACTTTCATTCACATTTCACCAATTGACAGTCGCAGACCTGCGGTTTGCTCTGAGGCCTGTCCTCACTTCATGCTACAGTATGTAAAGTACAAAAGTAAAAGTATTACTATTAAAAATACAGTATAATTTATTTTCACATATGTGAACATTGATGTCCGTACATTCAGTTCAGATTCATAGAGCACCTGTCTGTATTTCAAATGTAGGCTTGTTACTCTGCCATGCTAAGTATGGTCACTACTACTGTTCATATCAAAATGAGAGTATAAAAGCGTAAAAGAAACTTTCTCTTGTGAGAGGCTCATTTAATGGTGTACAGAAGTATTTGACGCTGTTTAAATGTAAGATGTGATGTACTAATATAATTGTGTATAGTATTTCCTAGAGATGTTTATTTTCTATAAAATGGAATACGTTATTGCTTATAAAATGTTATTAAAAGAATCCATTGATGAACATGATTTACTTTTGGGGAATGTCACTTTTGGGTTGAAGCATGCAGTTTTATTGATTTTCATGTCTCTGTTTGCACTGAAACAGCATCACATTTGTTTGAAATGTTTTTGTAACGCCAATGTTAAATATACCAGCACCTTTCAATGCTGCTATGATCAATTTTGCGTTTTTTGTCTTTTCTTATGTGCAGAAATGTCTACAAAGTTACTACCAGTACTACTATCAACAGCTTAAGGCAATATTTGCAAATATCGCATGTTGTGTTGTAATATGATACAAACAATATTCTTTACAAAATATTTTAATATATACAGGATAAGCAAGTATGAGATGAAAGATGCCATTATACAACATCATCAATGCTTCTCGGATTTTATACATCAGTCTCTTTACCAGGGTTTCAGTGAACACCCTGGTTCTGGACTTCTTTATACAGTCCTCTAAGTGCCAACAAGTATCAAACAAAACACAAGAGAAAGCACTACTCTTAGAGTAAGAACTATAAAAAGAAAATTTTAATTACATTGCAGGCTCAATTTGTAGAAAAAAGTTGAGGCCAAACCATCAATGCCACACCATGGGATAGACACTGCCAATGTTTCACAGTACCACGTGCAACTCTGCAAAAGGTCAAGAGAATCAGCCAAAATTGCAAAAAGGTCACCTTTATAGCCTGATGCTGTGAATGTTCACGGGCATTATAATATGATAATGACATTAAATGAGCCAGGACAAATGTCACCTCATTACAATGAGCGCTTAAGGGATAAGCATTTATCATCTTGCTTATGTCACAATACTACAAATTTAATTAAAGATATAAATACATTTTAAAAATATGTACACACCACAACAACAACAAAACATAAGACTTAATATTACAAGTCTTTGAAATGAGCCCCATGAGGCTAGTGCAGATAGAGACTGGGCTTGAATGAGCACGATTCAACTGAGATTTGCAACAGCTCATCACCTTTTTCTTTCACAAGAAGACACCCGATGAAGTCAGAAGAACCGTTGAAAGGGGCCAAGGTTTATATGGACGTTGTTGTACTGTAGAGGAGCTTGTGATTGTGTCTCTTCATAGACAAGCACGACACTTGAATAGTCAGATGTTTGGCAAGTGCCTTATATAGAGTTGCAGACTGGAAATTGTAGACTGGAAATTAAAGAGAAAAAAAAGAAAATCTAATCTTTCCAGTTTGAGGAGATGTTTATAGCTGCACATTGTGAAGCCAGAAAGTTTTTGATGTTCTACGTTGGTGATTTTGAGGTGTCTGTACACTTTCTAACTGTTGGTGACAGTGGTGCCACTCCCTAGTTTGATGATCATTTGCTGGCAGTCGTGAAGCGTCCTCTTGTCTCCCAGCTTCTCCAGGGTGCGGGCTGCATCAGCCAGCATTCCAACCCTTTGGCCTGGGGCGGACAGGAAGGACGGGGGGAGGTATCGGCATGCCAACAGGACTGCTTCTGCCTGCTCCCGTTGGCCAGGCCGTGTTTCACACTCTTCTGCACATCACAAAAAAATGGGTTACTGCAGTGGGGCAGCCAGGCATTTTGCAAATAAAACTAATTGACTATAATACAACTGAGACACATCTGAACCTGTACTGGTGGATGTCAGCAACTCATCCATCATTAATTCTTCTAAATTGCTAAATAGTTCTAAATAGTTCTTGAGCTATCCCATTTCACTTCATTACATTTGTTTTGATGGCTTACCATGAGCGAGACGTCACACTCATCCCACACATATAACCAGGGTTACAAAAGTAAGTATTCTTGTTTTAAACACAATTACTCTGAGGTTGGAGCAAGTTTACATCCTATTCACTGAAACCTCCTCCTTAATATTCAAGTGAATAGATAAATATGCCTGGAGGACACATGTGAATGTTGCATACCTGTCTTGGCTCCTGGTGTTGCTCTGCGTCGTAGTGAGCGATCCAGCAGCTGATGTGTGCGCGTGGGACTCGCCCCGGCCATCAGCCGGGCTGTAGCTTCATGGATGAATAACTGGAAAGAGATAAGAGACAAAACAGATGAGAGAATAAAAGAAAAAGAGGGGAGAGGACAAAAACAAGTGCACTCCGATTTCAGAGAGACTTGGAAGCATTAGGAAAAATGTTGCAGAGCACTTGCCTCAGGGTAAGTGAGAGTATTGTTGTGCGCCAAGGGCTATGGGTAATTTTCAGTGGGAAAAGAACCTGTAAATAAGGTTTCCGGGTTTGCCCGTGCATCTGTATGCATTGTGTGACCTTTTGATGTGCTCCTTTGTAGTATTTGAAGTCTACCTGCCTTTGTCAAGATTATTTGGCAGAATATTAATGGTCACAAGACATTTATAGAAATGAGTGCATAACCAACTTGGAAATAGCATGTGGCGAGTGAGATAATTGACAATAATGTGTTCCTTTTCTACTGCTTTGTAATTGGAGTCAATAGTCAACAGGAGTTAATATGTGGAATTTGGGGTTAAATTACACTTTTGCCAACTGGGCACGAACTCGAAAATTGCTGGTTTTATTCAGACATTACCAACACACCATACACTTTCTTTGTCCATTACTGAAATAAACAATGCACATACCCTTCGCATGGCAGGTCTGAAACTGTGAGCTAACTTTCGCAGTGAGCTGAGGTCTTGTTGAAAGCCTTGGAGTTCTGGAGGTGAAGCCTGGTGCACGCCCCCTGCTGGACAGCCGGGACCTATATTTGTGGGTCCTACAGTGGTCACCCCTTGCTGCTGCAGCTGCCAAACATTGGTCCGCATCACCAATAGCAGATCACACAGCAATAACTGGACAACCTAAGGAGAAACAGAAGAATGCAAACCCTATGTTGTTACAAAACTTGTACAACTGTTGCTTGTGACTGCCTCATAGGGAATATTAACAAACTCCTGGGTGCTGGTTGTTTGTAGCTCAACTCTGTGTTGCACTGCGGGTGCATTGCACTCCACTGAGACACAGATGCAATGCAACTACAATGCACAACAGCTCTGGCCGTGGACATGCACCCATGAGGTACTCATCCAGCAGCATCGCCATCTGCTAAACGCCAGAGGAGAGGACACAGCAGGATGGCACTCTGCAGTGGCCCAGGAGGAAGCCACAATCTGTCCATTCTCTCTGTTGTCAACTTTACACACACCTAGTAGCATCTGCCTTTTTGCTTAAGTTTTAAAGTAAAATTTCAAAACTGTAAGAATAAAAACAATGACTGATTAAATATACTATATTACTATTTCTGAGTGGTACCTTGTCTATGCTGGAGCTGTGGGAGTGTGGTCCCAGGTTGAGGTTGTCTCTGAGCAGAGCGCTGGCCTTGTCAATGTTGCTCAAACTCAGTTGACAGTTTTCAGGTTTGGACAGGAGTGCACGCACAGCTTTGAATGTATTCAGACATGCTTTGGGTAGCAGACTTCTGTCCAAAATCAGAGGAAGAAACACTGATCAATGTGTATCCCTTTACAATCCTTTATATTTTGCATCGTCCTATATGACAGTGAATACATGTATATGATCATGAACTTGTCGACTCACTCTGCGTTCTGGAGACTGCGAGGCAGGTGTTCAACTGTTGGATACAGTCGCTCTGCAGCAGAGTCATCCCCTTGCAACCAGTTGATGATCACCACAGCAACTGAGGACCACCATTTTGAGTGAGGATCACATCCTGACAAAGTCACAAAATGAAAGAAGCAATCAACAAATATAGACAAAATATTTATACTTTTTCAATGTAAAACTTTCATTTGGCAATCACATGTTGTTATGAAAGACATTGTAAGAGACGATGTGTATTTGGAAGCATCAGCACTAATACAATTTGGGTACTCAGGCGACGATTGATGCGACAGGGCAAAAAACGTTTATAAAACGTGATCTGTACAGAAACCTAAATATTGTGGAAAGCCCTAATAAGTGTCTAACTTTGCTGCAGCATATTTTAAAGTATTCAATATGCAGAACAAAAGCAAATGTCCATTTGTGTGACACCCATTATAACTTTTGGAATAATTTACCTGTTACAGTTGCCATATTAGATCCAATAGCAAAGGATTGTGTAGTAGCACCAGCTGCATCTGATGCACTCATCAGCAGCTGCAGGTATTCCAGGGCGTCGGCGTACTCTCTGCCAAAAGAGGGAAACACAGTCTGATCACATTTATTATAAAACATAACTGTCCCTGTTTGGGAAATTTGATTGAATCATACTCGTGTTCAAAACCACATTTAAACAAACTCATTTTGAACCTAACTTGCTCATTTCCTTTGGAAGTGTGCATTAGTGTTTAATTCATACCCCTCTCCATGGGTTGGTCCTTTCTCTCCTCGAGGCTGAGCCACACAGTAGAGGGATTTTTCAAGGAGGTGCTCCCTAAAAGCCTGTGTCACCTGAGCCAAAGGATCCACTGTAAAGAAAATTGACCAACGTAAGATGCTGAATGGGTTAAGGCTAGTAACTCTAGAGTAAAACACGTCAAATCCACTGACCTGTATTGCCTGCCTGGCTATAAATGCTTTCTTTAGGAGAGCTTCGAATGGCCCAGTCACCATCCACAAAGAAGCGGTGACCAAGTGGGTGACACAACCACTGCATAGCTGGGGGCACACTGCCACTGGACGAAAGACAGGTCTGACGGGCACTGCTCAGGAATACCCGCTACAAAGAAAACATACCTTTGGTCCTCCAGACTTTTTTATACCGTTTGTGTGTAGGAATACATGTAAACAGTTTGCGAAAGATTTGAAGTAGGTAGAAGTCATTACGATTCGAGTCGAGCAACACTTACAGACGTGAAATGCAGGATCCTCGGCAGGCTAGCTTTGACCCGTAGAGCTGCAGATACGTAGACTTCAGCCAAAGAGGCCACAGGTAAGCATGAACTGGCACACTCGGAGAGATTCACGGCACTCAAAGCCATGTGGATAGCAGAAAGATGACTGCCATTTAGTTTACCTGAATGATGACAAGATTAGATGAAAATACTTTAAGGGATGTAATAATAACTATGATATTGCAATATCTAGTCCCACAAGAACATTGTGGCGTTTGACAATACATCAAAATCCAGCTAGCTCCTTTGGAATTTGAATAAAAGCTTTTCAAGACATTTATACATTATCTTTAACCTGCCCAAAACAGCAAAGTTGCAATTAATATTGTACCATAAGGTGAAAACAGCGATATCATATCCTGCATTGGATATCATTACATCCCTAAATGTAGGTGGGATAGAAAGGCAGGGTTTGGTTTCCCTCCAGTGACCTGTCATGTGAAGCTGGTGCAGGCGGTGGTAGACCAAGGCAGCATCACGGCTGCTTTTACAGGCATCCTCCTGCAGAGGGCGCTCAGAACGCAGCCCTCCAGCTCTAGCGGCCAGCCAACGGCCCACCCACAGGCGCTGGAGACAAAAACGCAAAAGCGACCACAAGGCAGCACAGGCCAAATCCAACTGAGAGGTAGGCAAAGGCCGACCAAGGGCTTTGAGACAGGTCCACAGGTTTTGGCTGGCTTGAGCAAAGTCGCCCTAAAAATGGACAAAAAAAGAAAAATAAATACGCTAAACTTGTAACTATTAAACATAAAATATGAGTAAAGGGATTAAAAAGATAATTTATTAGATTTAAGTATCATACTCTTGCTAGGTCCAGATCAGCTTGTTTGCGGTGCCTCCAGAATAAGACAGATGATCCAGAATGTGGTCTGGTTACAGGTTCTCCATAGACAAATAGTCGAATCAAAACCCCTGACACCAAAATGCCATTCAGCAACCACACCAGCAGAGTGGGCAACATCCAGTCCACCCAGCCCAGAGAATCCCCTGTTTAAAAAAATATATTATTGTTGACTGTATGGGTGTAAATTACAAGGGTTAATAAGTTATATTCGATAACATTTGTCATAAGCATTTTACCTGCATTGTCTAAGCCCAGAATGCCCCTGCCCGTGTGAGGGCTGCGGCTGGTGCCAGTGTTGGCAGATGTGCTGCTGCAAAAAAGGGAAGCCAAAGGATTCATGGAGACAAAGAGGAAGGTAAACGCACACAGGGCCATACGGGAGCGGTCCAACATGCCCCCAACACCTCCACCTGCAGACTGACCCAGCACACCGACATTTGGCTGGGAAAAAGACACAGAAATGAAGATTGTTGAATTTAAAAATACTTATGATTGACTATTGTTCCAAACCTTCAGATTGAGTTAGTGTGATCTTTGATATACCTTTGTGTCCTCGCCCATTGGGCTGTCTGGCTCTGAGTCACTGGCACAGTGCGAGAGGGAGGAGGGGGAGCCCACATCAGAAGACGGAGGAGTGGGCAGCTCAGGCTTCACATCAGCATGTCCATCAACCTCCATAGCAACAATGTCTTTGAGAGATTCTGAGTAAAACAAAGATTTATTTAGAGAAATTGTTAGTTGTTGTTTGTTTGTTTTTTTTACTAATGAGAGCCGTTAGTGGTAGATACGTGGGTTTATATTGTATGTTGTGAGGAGGTTACAACCCCTCTAGTATTCAAGCACAGCCAATACAAACCCCATTTTCAATACTATGAAGTACTCACTGTTTTTCTGGACAGTCATTTTTAGAGTCATGTTTTCCTGCTTGAGTTTCTGATTAGTCTGCTGCAAGTATCTGATGTAATCAATAGCTTTTTTCAATACTGCAGACTTATTGAGCTAAAAAGGGGAAAAACATGCATATTATTATCAATAGATGAGAATCAGATTCAATATGTTTTAATAATGAAAAATATATTTTAAAAGTCTACCTTGGCCTCAGTACCCGCAACCAAATCTTTAAGCTCAATAATTTTGTCATTTATAGATGACCGGTATCGTTTCTCTATGGCATTATGAGCAGTGCGTTTCTCCCCCTTGTGTGGCAGTCCATTTAGTTTGCCAGTGATGGCTATCCGGTTTATTGGCAGCTTCTCTGTATCCACCATAAGAGGAACTGTTGTCAAAAAGGTGCCTCCACCCACAAAAGCCTTGGAGTGAAACAAAGGCCATGTTAATAAAAAATAAATTAAAAAAAACAGATTAAAAATGATCTTGTTATCTATTTATGTTAAAACTTTACTTGAATAGGAGTACTCTGCACTGATGTTGTTGTGGCCAAAGATGTAGGTGATGCAACAGTAGTGACGATACAAGGGTCATGCTTCAGAGTGGTCAGAAGCAACGATTCTGCTTTAATGAACTGAGGCTGCAATAGCACCTGTGAAAAAGATATGTTGTTTATTGGTTTTACTTACAACTCTTAAGGCCAACGCACACCAAAGAGTTGACACGCGTCAAGCACACGCATCAACACACACTCAACGCTGCGAGTCACAGCTCTTAAAAAGGCTTTAAAACAACTCTTTGGGCGCTTCAAATAGGATTCATATCTGCAGATTACTGGGAAAAAAAATACAGCGTGAGGCTGTGTGAGGAGGAAAGATGGTGGTTTGAACAGGTTATAGTGAGTTTAGTGAGACGGCATTTCTGTGCAGGAGAAAAGCATGAGCCATCTCTGCTTCTGCTGCGGTTTTAGTGCTTTGCACGGTTTACAGCGCTCCTTCTGACGGTCACAGAAGAAAGCATGCGCCCGGTGTGTGCACTCTCATAGAAAATAATGGAGGCGCCAATTTTTTCCTGCGCGGCAAAGCATCCTGGTGTGCGTTGGCCTTTAATGTGGCAAACTATTATAACGTACAGGTACTTGCTGCACGTGGGGTGCGATGGTTTGTACAGGCGGGCTTCCAGATGTGGTCAAAAAGGGGGAGGTGGTGGTCATCCCTTGGATCTGAGGCTGAATTGCTATTGGAGGTGATGAAGACAAAGTAGTGGCCGAAGGACTTCCATTCCCAAGACTAGATGCTGTAAAGTTGCAATTAAAAATTGCAATCAAATGTTTTCTAGTACCTTATTATGTAAAAAAATACCACAATGCAGCTCCTTTTTTTTTAAGCAAGATAACCACAGAGTATCTGCGTAGCCTAGAGTGCTAACGTCATTAACAGCAGGTTAGTAGGCCAATCTGCAATTATCTCCCTAGGACTAATAAAACCATAGCTTTAGTCAGTATGTCATCCTTTACCCTTCTCATCAGCCTGAGTTGGTGCACAAGATAACTTAAAAACAGCTTTACTGAACACTCCATAAAAGCTTATGAAGTGCCCACGAGGGCTTTCCTCGCATTTTTTGTAAGTACACAGAATAAACACAGACCAGCTTAAACAAATATGTACAATAAGACTTCATACATGCAGCTATGTGTACATAAAGAAAATGACTGGTTTGGCCTGTAATGTCCTGTCTACATTAGTGCAGACATGGGAGTATATATTTAGAAAAGGCTGGGGTGAATAACCCAGAGGTGGAATTGTTAGAGGATGGAGATACTAACTTTACTTGGCATGTGTGTTCAATGAAAAGAGCCTTAATCAAAGTTCGAGTCCAGGCCTGAGGTTTATGTTCCAATAGTAGTTTTAATTCATGTAAACTTATTTTACCTGTATAACTGGCAGGGTGAGTCTGTGAAGACTGAACTTGTGTCTGAGGAGCAGTGGAGGCGATCGGGGCTGGGGGGGAACAGGTTAAAACCGCACTCTTCGGTGGTAAAACTTGAGGTGGGCTAAGTCCCAGAAGTGGCTGTTCTGCCTTGGACTGGCCGGCATTCTGGGGCTGTTGTGGAGAGGGCGGCTGCTGCTGTCTCGTGCTGGAGCTGTTGGGGACCTGGGCCAGAGGTGACTGCTGGAAGGTAGCAGGCTGGAAGGTCTTGTCTGGGGTAGTGGAGCTGCGAGTGATGGGAGGCCCCAGAAGAGCATCCAAATGTGGACTACTGCTCAGGATGGAGGATGGGGAGGGTGTCGAGACAGCTGAAGTGGTCAATGGAGCATTTGAGGTGATGGTTTGGTTAAGAACAGGGAGATCGTGGGTCAATGGAGCACCTGCATATGGTTGGTTGTCAAAGAGTCCATCAAACTCCATATCCTGGTTGTTGATGAGTTTTAGCATATCTGTAATAGACAGAACACTATTAGCATAACATTGATAATATAATGTATTGTGACTACTTTGGGTATTATTTCCATGAGTTTTAAAGTAAATACAAGTATTTTCAACATTCTGTATACCAGTAATGTACAGCGAAGCATACCACGTTTACCAGCTTGTGACAGAGTAGTAGTAGTGTAGTAATTATAATGCAATAGGAGGCATACAATGTTATACTAGTAACACAAGACAGTGAACATCTAGTCAAATACAGTCTATGATTCATCCATGGCCCTGTGCAGCGTGATACAAAACAGTCTTTCTAAATTCTTTGGAAAAGCGGGTCATAATAAAGAAACCATATCAGACTGTGCAATATTTTAATACAGTAAATACATGTTTTGTTTCTCTCTTAATTAACTTGTGGCGCTGCGTTTGTGGATTAAGACTTTGGATGAGGTGATCGCTCTCGACCAATCAGAGCGCGCTTTGCCCAAGACAGGAAGTGAGAGTCTGGAGGTTTACCTTCGTCCACCATCACTCAGGGTTACTCCCGGTCAAACACACTGCTCCATGACATACATCCCACACTATATCTCTGGGCAGATTTCACTCGGAATCTGGTTCACTTGCAATCGACCTATGGGCCTGACTTGCACATTACAAGTAGTAGGCTAATTTTAAATGACAAATGTTGTGGTAAATGCAATCACGTGGTGGTGGTGGTGCTGCTGGGTGCGCGTGTAAACTAAAATATTTGACGCGAAGGATAGCGTATTTTATTACAATTGTACATTTAGAAGACTGTAATAAAATAGTAATGCATCCCCAGTAAGATGTATGAAGTAATATCAGGTTTGTATCATTGTGGAGGATCAGGTCAGTGAGGATGAACCCAAGGACTGAACTGTAATAACCTCCGGCACGAGAGGCGGGGCCCCAGTACCATTTAGTAAACTAGCATCACCTGGTAATGTGCCTGTCATTCTAATACATTACAAAATTAAGCAATACCAATTTACCAACAAGTAACGTAAAAAGAAAGCGATGCATTTCATTTCCATCCAGCACAAGGTTGGCCAATTGGTTTAACATGCGACAAATTTCACATCACCGCTTAAGCACACTTGATGCAAAAACCGTATGATCGATAGCCTATTATAGTTTTTAGATTGTAAAACAAGGGTGTGCTGGACAATCCACTAGCGCCATAGCTATAGATGACAGGGAGGACTTGTGGCATCTAAACAACAATTACGATTTCTTACCATCGATGTCGCTTAAAAGGGCCGTGTCAATATCGCTGGAGTCGTGTAAAGAATTGAGAGAAATCGTGGGATCCAAGTTATCCAAAGTTGGATCGTCAAAAGCAAGAGAGTTCATCTTTGCTCCTGTCTGGCTTTTTCTGTAAAGATTGATCAGACACAAATCAAGTGAAGGCGCCAACTTCTTACTTCCCTACATTAGTATAAGAGTTCAATCCCAAATCGGTAAAGAAAATCCATACAATCAATGTTTAACGCTGTCAACTTGGTCCATAAATGCAGGGATAAACTTATGATGCCCAAGCTACGATCCAAGCTAAACACAGCGCTCATTCAGGGCAAACTGCTACAAACAACCCGCCCTGCCAAGTTTGAGTGACAGCACGAACAACCAATCAGGTAGCAGGTCCCATTTCGTTTGGAAATACTTTTTCATTAATAATTGTTTAATAAACAATTGATACATGGGTTATTTGTCAGATTTGACATATATTAACACTGCCACAAATCCACAAAATGTAAAAAGTAAAAGTAAAATAAATCTAATTAAATTTAAACACGTACTTTGGCGTTTGCCAACTTAACAATGAGGTATATTTGCAAACATTCGCAGTGCAGAATATGTTACGGCTTCCTGTACAAATCACAACATTTTGGACATTTATTTAATTTGTATATTGCAAAACAGCATGCGTCTGTTTACTGTGGGCCTGCCTCAAAGCACCAGTAGGACGCAGGCAGGCGTGGTCACTCACAGTCAAGCTTGTTTGAATCGTGCTCCTGTAGAACCAGCAATATCAGCCAATCAGGAGCTCCCAAACCGAGTGGGGTGATCATACGTCACCAATAGGCACTGCGGATTACGTCATCTCTCGCTCTCTTTGTGTCCCTCTTCCTCGCTCGCTCACTCGCTCTCTCTCTGCTACTGTACGCACATCACTTTGAGGCAGCAGAGAGAAACATTAAACTCATATAAATGTTCATCGTGGTTTTATTTTTTTTATATTTAACAATATATTATACATTTAATTACTTTATAAGTGAACAAACAATGTCACTTCAAGTTCAAGTGAGGACAGGTCAGTGATGTACACGTTACTGGGTTATGTTGTTGGCAGGTAGACTAAAATTGACAGATTATTAACTTTAACTTTGCACTTCAAAATGATGAAACATGAAGTAACACTGTCATGGAACTGTTGAAATTTGAGATCAGTTCGCATCGGCTTATGAGACAGTAAATATATAAACACAGAAGAACACATTTAAGATGCTAGAGTTTTATTAGTGACACGTTCGTGTGCAACCTCCAGTTGTCTGCACGTATCCATTTTTGTCCAAAATCATACAGATTCAGCAGATGTTAAATTGACACCTTTGGAAAACAATGTAACCATGGACCCTTAAACTTTATCAAGAAGCACTTAGAATGGAATAAGTATCACAGTGGTTATTTCTATGCCTAGGTTCAAAATATATGTGATGACTGTAAAACACACACACAAAAAACACAATTAGATACGAGATGGGAATGCCCTGAATGGGCACAATATCAATTTAAATCATTTTAATTAACAAAAGTGATTTGTCAAAGCTCATACAGAGTTAGCCACTGCACTGATCTATATAAATCACAGATTAAATCGAATGGCTGAAAATAAAGTGGCTGCGCAAAAAACAATTGTGCTTCTTTTCTGCATGTTTTTGTATAAATCCAACTGTTAATGCAACATATTAAAACATAAGTAATAAACAATGACATCAATGTTTTGTTGGTAAATGAATTAGAGTCTGCATAGAGTATGGCCCAATATAGTACTGGTACAAATCATGATTTACATATCATGGCTTACACTGCATGGCTTAAGCAATTCTTAAATACAATCACAATTTCAATAATGTAACAGTTACAAAAAAAATGTGCAAAATTAAGCTAGTCACACCTTTTCCACACCTAGCAACAAAGATGAAACTGTAGTTACAAAATATTAATTTGTTATCCCTTCAAGTGCAAAGATGCGAAAAGGAACCTGTCAATTATTATCTCTAAAGCTTTGTTTCTTTGGAGCAATACATTTTAAACAAGATATGTTGAAACACTTCAATAAGAAATGTTCAGTGTCCCTTTGCCACAGACTAAGGTTTATCACCTCAATAAAAGAAATGTTGAAATACACAGTATTACTTCCAGGTTAGCAAAATTAATCTGCCAACATTAATACGATCAAAAACGTCTGACAATTTGATAGAAACAAAAAGGCTACCGTAAGCATGATAAACTTGTTAAGTCAAGTATTTATACAATAGTAATATTGCAAAGTTTGACTATTAACCCCAAAAAAATCATGACAATCCATCACACAGTTATTCATTGGCCCTTTCACCGGCAGTAATTCACTTTAATGCCAAACTATTAATACAACGGCTTCTTTGGCAGTTAGTTTCAAATGCCATTATAGAAAAAATATACATCCATACACATAGTAAACTAGTAAGCTAAGACATAGTGTAATTACTGCAGACATTGATGTTGATACATTACTGCTAGTCACTAATTAAATGGGACCAGAGCAAATGTTTTGAATGAAATTATTAAGAGCAAAAACCTTTGGACGCCTGTGGAGCGAGATTATGACTCTACAAGGCAAACAGGGCATCTTCTGTCTGCTCCGCCTTCTTGTGTGACCCGCTGGGAGCAGGGTTAGCTCTTGTGGGAGATGGCACTGAGTCCACTGCTTTTGCTCTCTCCTCAAGGAACTTATCAAACTCTGTAGAGAAGCACTGGTTTTAGAGATTTGGAGAGGAAATACTGCCAAGCTTACTTTTTCGCTAAACTCCGTTATCATCTTAAGCTTAGCGTTGTACCTTCACTGGTGACACCTTCCTCAGCATGGTCACCTTTCTAAAAACACATTTCAAAAAAACATTAAAACAGTCAGTTGTGGGTTCATTCTGAAAATATTAGAACGTTAAACATCACACAAAGCATTAAAATTGTGTGAACGACGTTTCAGACACTCAGTTTGATTACAAAATATTGTTATATGTAGTATCAAAAAAAGAAAAAAACAGATACTAATCAATACTAAAAATAATATTGTATGACTTATAATGAAAGTATTTAGCCTTTTCTTTAGACTCAAAATTTAGTTTGAAATGTTTGTAACACTATTATGAACAAATGTGTCGAATATAGAGCAATTAGAATGATATTTTAGACATATTAATTATTCACTTTAAAGGTTGTGTCAAACAAATAAGAGTGACAAAAAGGCAAGAGATGTTTGTTTTTTTATATATTTCATGAGATGAAATGATAAAAGAGAGAAAAGGCAGATAAATCAAATAAGCCTCACCACATCCGCACAGAGCCACTCCTCTATGTCATCCATGACAGAGGATTGCGATACTGGGATCTATGAGCCAAAGCCATGGGGGAAGTAACAAGCCACAAGACAAGGAAAGAAAAATAACCCAATGAAAATAAAAACCAGCACAAGAAAAACTAAGAAAATCATAAAATATGTAAAATATTGATATTATCACTCTTTTTGTTCATATTAAGATTTTATAAAAAGGGTTCAACAGCCGCAGACAAATGTCACACATCAGTATTATCGCTGCAGTTATTTACTTAACGGGACTGAATAGGGAATACTTAAGTATATATGATATGTGTAGCATTTAAAAAGGTACCACCAGAGGAGTGAAATAACTGATAATGCAAAGCTGTGTGAGAACACAAAAGTGTTCAAGTTAGAGTTCAGGAAAAAAGGAAGCATAAACATTGATGATTGGATTCCACTCAAAAATATCCATTTTGAATGTCCTTATTTCAGACATATATTCATACTGACTTATAGAGTCAGACCACACCCCCATATCTTTTTGCTCATGACATAAATCTGTTATTGTTGACACAGAAGCATCAACAAGCCTTCTCCAGACATATGTTAATACAGATTTATTGTCTCATTACTTGCTTGCACAATATTTTTGACATTATTGTACAACTTGATAAGGCTAGTTTGATGGAAGGGTTAGCAGTGTAATTAGTTATAAAGTTGCATTTAACATTGGTGCTTGGTACTGATGTCTAGCCTGTGTTTTGTGATTGAACTGTGAGCGTTTGTACTCCTTCATCACAGTGTGGTAGTTAAGTTAATATGTAACTAGGTGTTAAACTTTTGAATGTATAATATATTTATCAGTCATTTTTTATGGATGAATTCTAACTGATTTTTAATGCATGTTCAATAACATTCATCGTCCCGACTAAATACAAACATTGAAAATTATGGTATTGGTTTAGTGTATATAGTATACTACACACCAGGAGTAGTATATTATTTACTAGTAACTAATAAGTGAGGATAAGTGATAATGTATTAATTACTGAACGCACAGATGACAAGTACATAAGCTCTACTGGAGTGAGTGATGGGAGTGTTAATGGGCAGGAGTGAGCGCAGAATGAATGACGTGTTACAGTGGCCGGATGAGTCTGAGGAGCTAAAAGCCAGCGAGATGGTGACCATGTGAAAGGGGCAGGAGGACACTCTGAGAATGGAGTCCTCACCATTCCTTGGGTAATAAGCCAGCTGTCTATGGGCAGCTCCTGATCTGCAGGGTTATCAACCCTCAGCTGAATCAACAACAAAATAACACCTTACACCACAGCATAGCCCACAGCGCAGAGACAGAGAAGAAGTCAAAGATGCACCACACAATGGAAGAAAATAATGTGTGTGAAATAAGTGTATGGGAGATTAAATCAATAACCAAAAGAGGGAAGAAGTGCATACATGTTCTGTAATCGTGTAGCATTGTAAGCAGTGTCAATGTTTATTGCTTATCCTCACCCCTCCAGTGTTTTGTTGTCTTACATCCAATGCTGAAGCCAGACTGCCCAGAGCCTGAGGGTCTTCATATGTTACACTAGAAAATAGACAAAGGCAAATTAAACTTCTGTTTCCTACATTAAAAAAAAAAAAGGATATTATACCATGTCATTTATTGTACGATGGTATTATGATTTTATTACATTTGTATAATAAAATAAAAGTTACTTTTTGCGTTGCTCAGCCAGAGAGCTACTCCTGGTCTGGGCAAACATATCAAAGTCATCCTGATTGTGACCTGAGAGAGATGACAATGTAGCACTGACAGTCCCTGCCCCAACCTCTGAAAGATAGCCAAGAGAAACACAGATATGCAAGTGAAAAGCATTTCAGAAACTGTTTGCAGCAATTATCTTTTATCCAAGTTACATGTGAAATAGGAAATAGGATAATAAAGCAGACGCACCCAAACCAGCAAGTGCAGACGACAGTGTTGTGGAGCCATTATGAGCTGGCGAGGCAGAAGCCCCGGCAGTGGACTTTGGAGGAGGACTGGAGGTGATCCGGGGTGTAACTACAGCAGGAGAGCCCGGTGTCAGGTCTATAAGGTTGTCATCTGTAACCTCACTTAGCATCTTAATAATAATGAAATGGGGTTAAAACAATAAACAAAATTTAGATAAATGGACGAGTCTTGAATTGTAGATGTTTACAAAATGAGCAAAATGTTTCATAATAGGAAATTATATGGTTTAGAAATCTATCATGTATATGTTGATTTTTGCTGTATATTAGTTTACTTGCGATTAGATAAGAAATACAAATGGTTACACATTTTGATATTACATTGCATCTTTTTACAATTTAGAATTAAAAGATACTTACCCCATTATTCTGCAAAGTTCTACCCAATCTGACCCTTTCATATCTGTAAAACAAAAACAACACCCAGTTATGTTACAACACAGACATTTAACTTACAATTAGTTTGTTGTTGGTTTTTTTGTCCAAAACAATTCAAGATTATGTCGGACACACTTTAAGGTACCTCTCATAACGAAGGAAAATGTTGTTGAGGTCATCATTGACATGTAGCAGCTCCTCAGTAACCTCCTCATTGGAAACTCTTGAAATCAGCTCAACCACTCTCTGCTGCATAGCCCTGCAGGTCCTGTTTAGCTCCTAAAACATATTCCCAACAAAATCGTATTAGTTCGGCCAAAAAAAAAAAAAAATCTACAATGCCATCAAATGCTTGACTGTAACTGGCTAATAAACTTAATACGCTTGTTACCTTATTCCGAAAACAAAAAGCTATAGCGACCCCTACTGGCTGAGCATTGTCAACATTTTACCACAGACCGCGTAAAGACAAACTAACAGAATGTACAACTGAGCGAGTCTCATACCCGGAGTTTTATTCTGATTGGAAATGACAAGTTAAATAATGCTGAATTACAAAGCTAATTTTCAAGCTCAGCACCCTTTCAATTGGAAAACCTGACTTCACATTCTGAATAAATTATGAAAGTTTTTTTGACATATTTGCAAGAATAGTGCATAGATTCCCTAGTGCACTGGTTTTTCTCATAAATCAGATGCCAACTGACTCAAGGCTAGAACACTTCATCATGTTTGCTGCCAGATATTTTTCCAATTTGGCTGTGTTTTGGTTTGTTGAGCACAGGCAGGCTTTGACTACATTTGGTCTCTCACCTGAAGCAGTTCGAGGTCTGAAGCATCTTCCTGTCCAGGGACGAGCTCTGTTAACATCTCTGACATGACTTTGACATTCCCCCTGACAATGTCCAACTCACTACGCAGTCTGGCGATCTGAAAGCTCATATTTAGTCAGAAAGAAGGCGGCAACAGATTTACATCCTGACATTCTTACCTGTTCTGGTGTTGCTGTGAGGTGTCCTTGTCCGCTGGACGAGTTGTGTGTCTGAGGGGCACATACAATGGCAGGTGCAGGTTTGGGAGGCGCGGCAGCGGGAGCAGCAGGGGCCAAATACTTAAGCATGGCTGGGTCCACTTCAGGTGTTCCCTTTGAGAATACAAATACAATAAGCAAAACGCATCA
The DNA here is from genome assembly GCA_015082035.1 of Chaenogobius annularis. Lineage (NCBI taxonomy): Eukaryota > Metazoa > Chordata > Actinopteri > Gobiiformes > Gobiidae > Chaenogobius > Chaenogobius annularis. Next base: position 146,957 of record BJKM01000418.1, on the reverse strand, counting down.
AAAAGCACAATTCAGAAGATGTGTCTGTCCAACGTTTTACCCTCTGTGGTGTGTGGATTGGTGATAAAGCATCAAGATCCGCCATTGGAAACTCTACACCTTTTCTCTTCAGTTCTTCATAAATGTGGACTACTCCGGTAAGATCTGGACTACTTCTGAAGGCATCGGCCCAAGCCTGACAAAGGAATGTTAATTACATGACAGCTGACATAGATACATCAGACAGTAGGGAACAAGATTGACAATATTACTGTAAACTAAATTTTAATCCATGTAGACCTATAACAATCATAATGTCAAGAGCACTTAAAGGACACACATTATGCAAAATGTATCTTATTGAGTTTGAACCATGTTCTAACAATGATCCCTCATCGAAAACATACCTGGAGTTGTATTTTGTTTAATTAGCGCTGGTTTGGTGAATCCTGTTTAGTAAGTCTTCTCCCTCTGAGCCTAAAAAAACACTCCTTTAAGTCCCCAAATCCTTGCGACTCATTCTGGGCATTTTTGCCGTCCAATCGTGTTCATTACAACTGCCTGCATACATTAGCATAGCATGACAGGAGCAAGCTAGGTTTGTTTATCACCCCTTTGTAATTGCAGTCAGTAGATGGAACTCAATTCCTGACATGGGAAACGCCTTACTGATGAGTGCTGTCATGTGTGCCATTTTCTAGTTCTAAAACATGGGATGCCAAAGCAAAAGGTACTCAAGAGCATGTTTGAAAGCCAATAACAATACAAAAAAATGCATAATATTTGTCTCGTAAATTAACACAACAAAGTCTTTCCGAGGGCTATAGCAGCACTATAAACGCAGGGTATTCAAGGAGATTACCTGAACCTACCTGGATGAGAGACAGCACTTTGTCTTGTACAATGGTCGGAGGATTTGACTTTGGTGACAGGATCCTGACCATAACACCATCAATGAAGTCTCTGTTTGCCACCTGAACATGGAACCTGTGACCACAGTTCTTCACACAGGTCTCCAACACCTGCAGAGAGACAAAAAATAGATATAAGCAGTGAGCAATGAATAATGAATAATATAATAATAGTTTGAACATAAGTTTCCCACCGTCAGGGCCAACATGACTTCTCTGTAGTTTTTGTTCCCACTTAGTCTCTTCTTCAGTGCCCGCATAGCATCTTTTGGCCTGGAGGAAAAAGACTGAAATTAATAGACATCCATCCACAAAGAACATGGCATTTTGATTTTTGTGTTACTTCTAGCATCCGTTTTCCTTTTTTGATAAGTTTAGGTTTGGCTCACACTAGGGGGACAAGATCTCGCGCAACAAGATATCGCAAGAGTCAAAAGGTCTCTTCGAGGGGCCAAAAAACAATGAAAGCAAAAATGTAAATATCTATACGAATCAAAAATTGTAGAGTCAAAATTGTGAACTGAACCGCACCATTTATACAAGTATAAAAGTTCTTGGTCATCTCATAACTTGTATTTCCGCCATAGTCCTAAATTAAACAACTTTTACAAAATGGCTTGACATCATTTCCAATTGTTGTATCACATATTTCAAATTTAGTGAACAGTGAAATAAATGTGTGGTAGTTGTAATAAACACACATAATTGAAGAATCATGCAAATTGTTCAGCCTTGCAGTGCTTTCCTCCACAATAATGCCTGTGTATAGTGAAGTACTGTTGCAGGCAAAAACAATGGGTGTGTGTAGGGACAAGGAATGCAGAAGGTATGTAGAGAAAAGAGATATTCATGACTATAAATCCAAAGAACGAGACAAAGAAGTGTGGTGTAAGTTTTTATTCATGAGGTTTGTAATATTCAAGAGTCACGCCTCACTACACTGAACAAAGGGATATTGGACGTGTGACAAATCATTTTAGATGGACGGCATACTTAAAGTTAGCCGGTATACATTTGCAAGTCTTCACTTCATAACTTACCCCTCATCAGTCTCATTAATGATGTCACAGATTTCCATGTTTAGAGTCCAGTCCTCATTCTGGAGCCCTCCATCGGTGGCTCTTTCTGCAGAACACATGTTTAAAGGCAACTGTGAGTTATCAAATTGAGATGTGGGATTTTAAACAGCCTTCATGCTTGATCCATCAGTCAGAGAATATTTATATATATTTATATTTATTTTTATCATATTGACTACATATATATATATATATATATATATATATATATATATATATATATATATATATATATATATATATATATGCATTATTTATTTATTTTTATACTTTTGCTTTTTAGTGAGACAAACTAACAATAACAACATAAAAAATACAAAAGAAAAGGAAAAAAAAGGTCAATTTGAGGAGTCAATTTGATTTGGGCCACCTGATGATTAAATAATTCATGTTTAAGGAACGATCTTGAGTTAAAATGATCTTTCATTTTAAAAAGTTAAGTTAAATGACTGTCAGGACTCTGATCCACAGCACTGCTATGGTACTATTTTTGAGGAACACCAAACAAGTTCCTAGCCTTCCGGTTTCACACGACTGGTAGTATAAAGCTTCATCAGGAATATCCCATGTAATCTCCTCAAGTGGATTGTGAGGTCAAGGCTACAGTATAAGAACCAAAAGGTCTAATCTTCCCCCATGAACAAGTCAAATAAGAATGGAACAACTAAATGCAAACAATACGTTCATTCACTCTCCTCTGGCCCAACTCATGAGAAATGACACTGGATCAATGACACCAGTTAGTCACATGACCGGCCGGCCATGGGACAGATGTGCCATGCAGTGCCAACAGAGAAAGTGTCGTACACAAAGTGTAATAGCGCAACAACCCACTGTATGAACTACACTAAGCTAAACGGCTACAGTAGAAATCAATTAACCAATCTAATTGTACGATAAGTGTAGTGAAAGTTATATAAGGTCATATCATTAAAAGGAAGTAATCTCTTCTCATTACTGACTAAACAAAAGAAAACTGTTCGATAGAAGTACACCCAGCACATTTTGATCGGTCAAGTGAGGACTGGGCAAGGATGCCACAAAAATAAAAGTTGTGGGTTAAAACCAAAGTTGATTAGCTCAACTCAACCAATTAAGGCAACATTTACTTCTATGAACGAATATGCGTCAACAGCGCAATCTATATCCTTACAATAAAGAATGTACATCTTTGCAACCATTAATGTAATTTTAATTTGTATTTTATGTTATTCTAAATTTGGGGATCTTTGGGTGATGGAGAGGTTAGCACCCTTAGCATGCTAGCATTAGCTGTAAGCTCATTCCAATTTGATGACGTTTGCTGGGATGATGTCCACTACTTTTTCTTATTTACGTCCCCAACTTTTGTACTTTTAGCTAGTTACGGCAGGTAAATAATTAAGTATTCTTCTGCAAACTTACCGACGCATTGGCCGACTGGAGTGCTGTATGGATTACCGAGTAAGAACTCCATTTTAACAACAAACAATCCGAGCTCTCTCAGGGATGGATGACGGAGGCGGGACAACGTGACACAGAGCCCGCCCACAACAACAGCGCCACATGAGGGAGTGCTTTCATTTGTAATTTACAGCCCATTCAATCCTGCAAAAACCGCAATATCAAGACTAAATCAGTCGTGCAAGTGGTTTGTTGTTTGTACACATTAAAGAAAAAAATATTTAATTTTTTGGCAATAAATAAATATATATTCGCTTTATTTGTTTCGTTGTTGTTGTTGTTGTTGTTGTTGTTGTTTTAGATGATGTTATTATCGCATTATATGTCCACCACTCAGAAGCATTTAAACTTTTTTTTTTTCAATTACTGCGTCAATCTTTTGTGAAAGCATCTTGTTGCCTAGTAACAAGGTAAACACATATTGTGCTCGCACCATAGCTCATGGGCTCTGCAGAATAGCCACAAACAGTCAACGTTGACAAGAACCAAAATAACATAGGGCATAAAGATCAAGTGCACCATGAGCGGTAAAGAAGAAAAAGCTCGTATTACAGAGGAACTTCTGCGGGGCATTGTAGCCGAACAATTTATAAAAGGTCCTACAAGTCGTAACCAAGTGGAGCGATTGGAGTTTTGTGAGGTTCAAAAACTTGACCTGGGATCCAAACGTAAGACATTTAAGGTTACTTACATGTAAAAGAAAATACATGCTGCCTTTGTCTTTGTTTATTTATGACCACTCTAAATGTTTGTGAGTGCAGATATCTCAAGGATTGAACGCTTGTGGGAATTTACATCCTTAATATCTCTTCACTTAAATAACAATTATATTCAGAAGATCGAGGGCCTTACTCGTCTCACTAATTTAAGAACCCTAAGTAAGATGAATATTATATTTGCACTTGTCTTATTACACGTAAAAATGGCTTCAACACAAATAACCTATATTTTATGCAGATTTGTCATTCAACAACATAATGAAAATCGAGGGCCTGGAATCTCTGAAGAAACTGGAGGAACTGAACTTGTGCAATAACAAAATTTCATTGCTGGAACACATGGATTCTCTTGAGAAACTTGTTTCTTTAAACATGGCCAATAACATCCTTCAAGAACTGAGCCAAGTAGGCTACATAATGTTTATTAGACTACAATATATCATATTTATAATACATTACATTAAAAAAAAATAAAAAAAACATTTTTCACAACGCAGGTGTGGTATCTCAAGAATTTCAAAAATCTATTCACTCTCAACTTTTGTGGAAACCCCTTAAGCGAAGAGGAAAACTACAAATTGCACATAATTGCCTTCTTTCCAAATTTAAAATACCTTGACTACACATACATCAATAGAGAAACTGTGAGTATATTCATCTTTTGTTCTTACAAAGCCATAATTGAGTTACAATATTATATTGCGCCTAACTATGATATCAATTTATTTGTACAGAAAAAACAAGCAGCTGTCAAATTCCACATTGAGCTTCAGAAACTCGATCTTGAAGAGGCGGAGAAAGAAAAAAAGACAGAGGCATTGAAAACACAAGAATCTGAGCGACAAATGCATGCGGTACAACTTTTTTGCTTTGGTTTATATTGCTGGGGGCTTCAAAGACAAATTCAATGAGCTTATCTCTCAGTGTATTTCAGGATGCCTTTGTGGAATCATTGAATGGGTCTTTTCTATTTGAACACATGTTCAAAGATGATCCACTGGCAAACAAACTACAAAGTGTGCCAGAAATAGCTGCTCAACAGAAACCATATCCTTTATATATATTTTATATTCATTAACTAATACAAAAAAAATAAGTCTGATTCCTTAACGTATTACTTACATTCAAGCAGAAGATAACAGGGCTATGTGTGCAGTTGTGTGAAACAGGCTTAGTGGAGCATAAGCGAAGACAAACAGAGGTGAATTCCTTCTTCACAGGTCACAGAATGATCACAGCGGAGATAATGCAGAAAGAAACAGGGTTATTAGGGGAATTTGAAAAGTACATCAAAGAGGTAAATCATTTTACGTTGTAGTTATTGATGTGCCCTAATGTTATTTATGTTTATGTGCATCATTTGTTAAAAGCTGAAAAATGAATCAGCAACAACATTTCAGACTTTTCAAGCTTCTGCCTACAAGGATGAGCTTAATAAACTGCAAAAATATTTGCTTACACTCGAGTTCAAACTAATAAGTCAGATAGAGGTAGGTGTACGCTCACCTTAAAATATATCATTGCATATTCTGATATTACCATTTACAGTTGTTGCTGTTTTTGTTGGTGTAGATGATGATCAAAAAGCTGGATGTGGTCCTTGCAGAAATGGTTGGCGCCTTCTGTGACACTGCTCAAGAAATATATCCTTTAAGAAAAGTTTTTAATGAGAGATTAGAACTTGAGTTTAACTGTCACTTTGAGTTTTCATTAATGTATCTATACATTTGCACAATGTCGAAAACTGGAGGATAAATATCATGAGAAAATACAAGGGATTATTGCCACAACAATTGAGAACGTGACAAGCGACCATGGTGTGGAAGATTTGTCTGATGATGTGAAAATGGTAAATCTTTGATACAATTTTACCACTTTAATACTATGAAAAGGAGAGCATCTTATCATATGTTTGTTTTTATCGTAGGTATTTTTAGACAAAGAAACAGTGATGGGAGCATTGACTACAGCTCATGAAAACCACCTCCTTGCCCTCCAAGACAGAGAAAATCTGCTGATCACCCGAGCCAATGCCTGGAAAAGCAAATTCATCAAAAGAGTATGTATTTGACATAATAGGCTACATATATTCTATGTTGGTTGCTCATTAGTAAGCAATACTTCTGAAAACATTATCTTCAGCTTCAAGAAAAAGAACTCCTGCGAAATAGAATGGCCCTTTCACATATTACCAAGTATGTGGACCACTATGAGGAGGAGTTGCACAAATCATGTAACAGATGAACGTATAGTTGCATTTTTATAACAAAAACCCGCATGGCATAATTAATACAACTAATAAAAGAATACAAAAATGTGATTTTCCTTTCTTTTAGACACTGCACAAACAGAAACAAGGTGGAAAATAAAATAAAAACGCCAGTAGCCACGTGTGCGCCTAGGCCAGCGTAAATAAAGCTAGAGGAACAACGGATACTGTTGCCATGGGAATAGCTCGACAACTTGTAATTGTAGTAGAGCAAAATACAAATAGAAAATAATGGAAAAACTTATTGCAGTAAGTCCCAGTAATGCAGAGAACTCTAGCTGTGTCCCTTGGGACCTGTTTTCACTGATTTATGAACATTAATATTCACCTTTAAAAAGGTGTCACTGGTCAACAATACAGTTTTACAGTATAGTTGCATTATACTAATACACTATATGGGCACAGTAATTGATAATTACCCTATATATATATATATATATATAACAAAGATCAACAAAATATGAAAGTTTATTTTTCTTACAGTAGTTTAAACTATCAAATATTACCCTAGGGGAAATATAAGCACATTGAGTAGTCGCCCTGCAGCAGGAAGATGGGTAGGATCGGGAAGGAAGACTTGGGCAGTCCCTGTCAGGGATTGAGCAGGGTATAACAGCCTGCTGGACAGCGCTGTCCTTCCTCCTGTGTAATTTGCAGCCTGGACATTGCAGCCGACATTCGGACGGGACGGAGCCAGATGAATCCCGGAACACAGGGTGTGATTAGGTTGTGCAGGGTCTGGGTGTCTCTGCTCTCAATGCTCATAGAAGGAGAAGAGTTTACAGGGAGTTCAATGATTTTAAAAGAGGAGAGAGAGACGCACATCCACCCTAAAATGAGTGTGCGGGATCAAAAAGAAAGAAAATTGGTTTAAGTGTGCAGGCTATAATATGTATGTGTATTTACATTTAGGAATGTGTGTAGCACAAAACACGAAAGGCCGACAGTGCTTGGTCCATACGTTATCACGGAGCGCCCTCTGGTGGCTAAACTTTGAGCAATTGAATTTACCATCAGACAATCAGAGTTTGAGTGTCACGTGAGCATCGCGGAAAATTCAATCACCATGACGTCTACTACTTCACAGGTAGGTTGCTAAAATGAAAATTTAAACACAATGTTCTCTTAGTGTAGCCATGATTTTATTCCACAGGAACCAGTTAGACAGCGAGCATTACAGAGGACAAGAGAGAGAGAACTGCCTTAGTGCTAGACAGGGAACCTGTGGATATGGTGTATCTTTATTCTGTAGTCAGTCAAGAACTACATTTCTGTCTATGTTGATATCCCTCTGGTTGTCCTGGATGGCTTGAGTCATATTTGTGAAAGGCTCGAGTCTTGTCTGTCAAGTGAAAGCGTGTCGCCTTTATTTGAGAATGTGGGGGTTGTTGAGTGGAATGGGGGCGTTGGACGACCGAGACTCGGGACTAGATTTAGAGGGGCCAGGAACACTGTATGTCAGTCTGGCCTCACATTTCAGCTGCACCATCCTTGAGAAGACACCTGCACTGTCCACCGCTGCGAAAGACCGTGGCCTGTAAAGCTCCCTTTACAATTCTGTAGCCCCCTTCTGGCATTCTAGACTTGATGGACCGTACTTTCACGTGAAGAGCAGAATTGGAGATGTCAGAATATGTTCTTCTAACGGACAGGTCGTGCTCCCGCATTCTCTTGTAGTGTCGACCTAGAAATTTCCATCGATCTCAGGGCTAGAATTCCTATATAGTTCCTATGTGTGTGAATGTTGTTCATTGACAATGGCAATAAACCTTTCTGGTTCTGATTCTGATTCTGATTCTGAATGCTCTAATGTTTCTCTGTTCATCCTGAGTCTCTGTCATCATTAAGAAAATTCTCTCTCTTGTCCTCTGCAATGCTTGTTGTCTAACTGATTCCTGTGGAATAAAATTACAGCTACATTAAGAAAACATTGACCGTTTAAGTTTAATTTTAGCAACCTACCTGTGAAGTCGTATGGTGACGTGACTGAAACTCGAACTCTGGCTGTCTGGTGGTAAATTCGATTGCTCAAAGTTTAGCCACCAGGGGGGCGCGCCATGATAAAATATGGACCAAGCACTGTCGGCCTTTTGTGTTTTGTGCTACATACATTCCTGACTGTAAATATACATACATATTATAACCACACACTGAAACCATTCATGTAAAAGTTATATTTTCTTGATTAAAAAGCAAAGCATTACGTATGGAATAGGAAAAACTCTGCTTATGGGAGCAATGGGAGCGATCAACTCGATTGCTTCAGTCTGGTTTTAACCGGAAATGAATCCGAGATTTTTGACACATCGAATATTTTTATACCGAATACCGATACAAACTGAATATTAAAGCATTCTATATTTTTGGTATTAATCAAATTTATATTCAATGAATATTTTAACTTGATTGGATGTTTAAAAAAAAAAATCAGTTCACATGTTTCAAATGCAAAAAATGCAATTCCATAAATTCAGTATAAAAACAAAAGCGTAAGTAATAAAAACACAAAATAACCATACATTTGAGCTTTGTTAAAGGACACAATGATATAAGCAGAGGTGGACTCGTCAGCAAAGGAAGAGTAAAGTTCTATCTATCCATCTTTTTCCACTTTATCCGAAAGCCCGGGTCACGGAGGCAGCAGTCTAAGCAGGGACTTCCAGACTTCCCTCACCTCAGACACTTCATCCAGCTCCTCTGGGGCGATCCCACGGCATTTATGTCCCTCGGCTGGCCTGGGTCTCCTTCTGGTGGGAGATGCTGGAACACCTCCCCAGGGCGTCCAGGAGACATCCAGAACAGATGCCCGAGCCACCTCAGCTGGCTCCTCTCGACATGAAGGAGCAGCGGCTCTACTCCGAGCTCTTCTCTCTCTCTCTAAGGGAGCGCCCAACCACCTTCCGGAGGAAACTCATTTCGACCACTTATATCCATGATCATGACCATAGATGAGGGTAGGAACGTAGATTGAGAGCTTTGCCTTTCGACTCAGCTTCTTCTTCAGTCCGATCCAGCGACCGCATCACTGCAGACGCTGCATGATCCACTTGTCAAACTCACACGCCATCCTTCCCTAAGGTAAAGTTTACTTAATATTAGTCAGTAAAGTAAACAGAAAATAAATGTCAAATAGTATACTTCAATGAATTTATTCAATAGAAAATGTATTTGGGGAAACAGCTACTGCTGTAAAAGTAAATGGTCTTAACATCTGATTTATGATTTGAAGTTTATTTATTTGGTAGAATAAAACCTTAAATAATATACAAAATCCTGTATTTTCAAATGATTGACCACAAAAATGAAAAACAAAATATCTGAAGGATCGGTACAAGAAACACAAAACAATCTATAATTTATATAACAATAAAGCTTTTGTCACTTGAAGACTTGCAGTGGGAAGAGTATAAAGTATGACACAGGGTATGATTCTCCCAATTTAATCAGTTACTTTAAAAATCCACTTATTATCTGACACGTGTCATTGGGCATTCAGATTTCTCTTGGGAATGTAAACACACACAAAACATCTGATCTAAATATTTGATTATCTGATTATTTTGGATGATGTTATTTTTACCAGCCATATACGGTAAATTACACATTGATTACACAATGATATAATCTCAGACCAGATGCCCCTGACCTGTGGGGTGCCCCAAGGGTCAATCCTGGGACCCCTTCTGCTCAACCTCTACATGCTGCCGTTATGGGACCCCTTCTGCTCAACCTCTACATGCTGCCCTTAGGTCAGTTGATACGCAGCGAGAATGTGTCCTATCACAATTATGCAGACGACACTCAAATCTATGTTTCACTGACGGCAGGTGAATATGGACCAGTGGATTCACTCTGTCAGTGCATTCAACAGATCAGTGTGTGGATGCAAAACAACTTTCTCCAGCTGAACTCAGACAAGACTGAAATCATCGTCTTTGGCCCACAGAAACAAAGACAAAGTGTTAACAGTCACCTCCAGAGTCTCGCTCTAAAACCTACACATCAAGTTAGAAATCTGGGGGTAATAATGGACTCAGACTTGAACTTTAACAGCCACGTCAGATCAATCACAACAGCAACCTTTTAACATCTAATAAACATTGCCAAAATCAAAAGTATAGTGTCTAAACCAGACCTGGAGAGACTTATCCATGCGTTTGTTTCTAGTAGATTAGACTACTGTAACGGCCTGCTCACTGGCCTCTCCAAACGAGCTGTAAAACAGCTGCAGTACATCCAGAACGCTGCTGCTCGGGTCCTGACTAGAACCAGGAAGTATGATCACATTAGTCCTGTGCTCAGGTCTCTGCACTGGCTCCCTGTGGCTCAGAGAATAGACTTCAAAGCAGTTCTGCTTGTTATACAAGTCTCTCCATGGCCTAGCACCAAACTACATCTCGGACATGTTAGTGCCATATGAACCATCTCGGACTCTGAGGACCTCAGGGACCGACCTCCTGCTGGTGCCCAGAGTCAGGACTAAACATGGGGAATCTGCGTTTCAGTTTTATGAAGCTAAAATCTGGAACAGTCTTCCTGAGGATGTAAGACAGGCCGCTACTCTGGCAATGTTCAAATCCAAACTAAAAACTGTTTTGTTTTGGCTGTGCATATGACTGAAATGCTTTTCTTTGCACTCTTCTCTTTTATGTCTTGAACTATTTGACGGAGAGCCTGAAAATGGCACTTTTAAATTAAGATTTAGTGATTTCTGCCATGTCTTTGTGATTTTAATGCATTTTTTTCCTGTTGTGTGAAGCACTTTGAATTGCCTTGTGTACGAATTGTGCTCTACAAATGAACTTGCCTTGCCTTGCCTTGCAGTAGGAGTAAAATATGCAGTCTGAAAACAACTCAGGCGTACAATTTTTGTTTAAAGTTACTCAAGGAAAAGTAACAGAGTACTACACACCTCTGGATATAAGCATAAGATTACTAATATACAGTTTTATAAAGCATAGATGTCACGGATGGAAAAACACAGTTCCATTAGCTCAACTTCCTGCTGCTTAAAATAGAGCTTTTCCACGCCTGATTTGCAGAGCCGCACCTTCTGACAGTGGCTTATAAATTCACCTGCAGACTCCCTCACAAAGCTCAGGACCTTCTCACATCTTTATGGGTGTAATGGATTCTCAGAGATACCCAATCAGCGTGCGTTTGGTCGGCGTGATGCACAAGGAAAAGAAAAAGGTACTAGTTTTATTGGAAGCTATGATTTATTAGCGATTTACAAGTGATCATTTGTTTTCTCAGATGTACATGGTCTCTGTTCTTTGGTCGGATCAGAATGATATTGCGGTTTATAGAACTTTTAGAGACTTTCAGAAATTACACGTGAGTAGGATTATTATTAGGACAAGAACTCCAAAGTGTTTTAACTCACGTAACTTCATATTACCAGAAACAAATGAAGGCAGCGTTTCCGGCAGCAAGCAAACTGAAAAAATCCACAAGAGTTATTCCCAAATTCCGTCGTAAGTATAGTATGGCCTACCTGTTTTTATCAATTACGTTTTTCCTATGTACAGCAACACGCAGGTACAATTACGAATTCATTTCAGACAAAAGAGTGAGGCATAGAGACCAGAAGAATACTCCAACTAAGTCTCTTGTGCGACTCAAGTTTCTCCAGAAATATTGCGATGGACTGCTGAGCTGCGAGCCCAGAGTTTGTCAGTGCACAGACCTGATCCAATTTTTTCACCCAAACCAGCAAGATCTTCAGCCAGAGTTTTCCAATAACAGGTGGGACAGTTTCAAAATGTCCAATGGAGAGGCATAACTAGTCTTATTCATTAAAAATGACATTACATTTAACTAGTTATTGAAAAATGAAAGTTTATAGATATATTTTCCCACTAAAATATCACTTTCTCTCCTTTGTGCCGCTACCTCTATAACTTCTTCCCTGTGTCATTTCAGCATTATGATCATGCCTTCAAATGATGAGCTCAAAGCTAATTTCGGTGATGGAAATGTGACAAAACCATTTGTGACAGAGACTTACTGCTGTGTGGCCGCATATGAGACCAAGGACACCAAAAACAAACCCTTTAAAGTGGCTGCAGAGGAGAAATTAGATGTCCTTATTAAGGACAAAGGAGGTGAGAAATACACGTTACAAGTGTTTGGCTACATTCTGTTATATTTGGAAATTTATGTTGGTGCAGGGTGGTGGCTTGTAGAAAATGATGATAAGCGAATGGCTTGGTTTCCTGCTCCTTATTTGGAGAAACTTGAGGATGATAGTGGAGATGAAATAGAAGAGCCTACAGAACGAGGTAAAGACCCTTCTGTGTCAGGGGTGTCCAAACTTTTTTCACTGAGGTGCACAGACCGGCGATCAATACCGTGAATCATTAAAAAAATATATTTATAGACTTATCCAGACTCAGACATATCAAGACTGTTTTACCTAAATATTTGCTGTGAAGATTATAATGGTAGAGGATTTGAAGTAAAGTATGTGGGCCAATTCACCATGAAGTTAAGCAAAATTGGTCTGAGGGCTGCATTTGGCCCCCAGGCCAGAGTTTGGACATCCCTGCGTTAAATCAACAATAGTCCAATATATAATAGTTTAATAGTTGTTTGTACTATTACACTTAAGGAACACCCTATACAGCAATAAAGAACTACAAAGCCACCAACGATGACGAGATCACAGTAGTCATTGGTGCTGTGGTAGAAGTCCTGCAAAAAACAGATAATGGATGGTGGCTTGTAAGGTAATTAGTGAAATAATGTTTTGATGATTCATGAATCATGTAAATAGTTTTGTTTCCTTCGTCAGATACAAAGAGACGGCAGGTTACATACCCTCAGTTTACCTACGTCCCTATAACAACCCACATATGCTTCTGACACCAAGTCTTCCAGATCGCCGAAGTTCACTTCAGCTGCAAAGTCCCTCTTTGGGGCCGCATTCTCAATTTAGCCGTTCCCAAACAAACCTGCTGGAAATGCCATCTTCACCACACCAACTACAGCCAGAAAGCAAACAGAAGTCACGATCACTTAACATCCTATCAGCACCCTCGCAAACACCACTGGCTGCTGTCCCCGCTTCCAATGTGAATGTTACAAATGCCTCTGCGCATCGCCCCCCTCCACCAACAATCACCGTAGAAATGGATGACGATGACAATGATGAGGGGAGAAGTGTCGTAGATTACAGACAGGGAAGCTTTGACAGCGAGAGTGAGTTTAGTTTTAGCGATGACCTCAGTTACTCATCCGGGGGCTCGTCTCTAAACCTGAGCGCAGCAGAGGACGGGCCACCCTTTACTCTCCCACTTCCCCCACCCAGAAACAATCACCTGAGTCCATCCACTGGAGCCAGGATGACGCCAAGTGTTTCGGACCCCAGCCTCTACAACTGTCCCCCCGCCTCACCGAAAGTGCCACCCAGGCCACAGCCACAGCACATTATGACCCGCTGCACCACCATCACTAGGAAGAATGCAGCAAAAGGGAGCAACACTCAAACCGGAATAGTCAGTAGTTAGTGAGAAGTAATCAGTCCTATGTAAACAATATTGAAAAATCAACAAGAGGGTGACATTTTGGAAGATATTTTAATTATAAGCATAAATGTACTGTCATTCAATAATTCTTTAGTTTAGAATAATACAGTTTATGTTTTTAGAAAAAGCTCATTGTATAATCAATAATGAGTTGCTAATTCAATAAACACTTTTACTGCTTTCAGTTTCTGTCTAATAAACAAATCAAGACAATAAAACCTCTTAAATAAAGATTCAGTTGCAGTCATCTGGACTCTGTTTTAGAAGATGACTACAACTGAATCTTTTTCTACATTGGAACACTCCCGGACGAATGAGGGATTACACCGACTTCTTGAATAAAAGGGATGTCAACAAACTGGGTGGGATAGCTGACAAATCAGGTTCAGACAATAGACAAGAGATTTACTTTCATTCTTGCCTGTCAGATTCCGTTTGACACGCATGACAGTCTTGTGAAACTCTGAAAAAATGTTGACAATCCTCTTGCAGGCGAGGAACAGGAACAGCCACAACGTAGTACAGTATTTCCAGATACGATTTGGTCTCAAATAACTTTCCTTAAGTTGAATTTATCTGTGTTCAGTTTGTGTGGTCACTTTGTGGTCAGCTGGCCATAGTCTGACGCTGTGATTTTGAAAGAATGTTCATCTCTTTAAACAACGTGTGATCGCCCGTCTCATCTTGTCGTTCGTCTTCTGAACTCTCCTCACTTTCAGACTGATTCCCATTTGTTTGAGCTCCATTCTGTTTTGTCTTGATGGCAGAGGCTTTGGTCGTGGCACTAACCTCCTCAACCTCCTCAGCCCCCTCTGCATCGGAAGCCTTTTCCTCTTCCTCACTGTCACTACCGTTCCCCTTGTCTTTATCGCCATAATCCGTTGGCTTTTCCTTGTCAGTTGCAACAAAAGGTGGCGCTTGTCCAAGAGGAGAAGTGTCCATCTCTTCATCTTGGTCCAATCTACAGAAAATGGGGAATTAGAGTTGGCTTTTAAAGTTTTCACCAATATTTATTTTTGTTGGTTGTATTTTGAATTTTTGTTCCATTTTTGTATAATTCTGCATTTATCCTCCATTAACAAACTTATCTTATGTGAAATGCAAGAGCAGTTTGTTACCAAAGTGACCAGCAGTTGTTTTTTTTATAGTGTATCATTAAACAAATAAAGCACACAGTCATTGTGTGAAGTTACATTGATTACACATAAACTCTAAAAGGTATGTCTGGAATGCAACAATTCAGCCAGTGTGTTTTGGAGAAACATTATACAATACCTGGCTGGTGCTCCAACCACTCTCATTTTCTGCCACATGTAGTTCAAAAACATGGAGGACTGCATCAAATTCCCAATCCTCTGCATGTGTCTTTCTGTGAGAATAAAAATAATTATGTTAAAAACTTGTTTCATACGTTCTTTTGCCCGAGATTATCTCCTTTCTGACCTGTGTAAGGGATGAGGCCCTCCACGTGTGCTCTTATCGCCTGGTACTGCAGCAGCTCCTCGGGCTGAAGGTGAGTGAGCAGGACCTGCACAACGGCCTGGGCCTGAAGGCAGTTCCTGGCATTGGTGTTCCAAACCACACAGTATCGCAACAGTGACTCTGCGCAGACACAAGCATTCGATTTAGTTTGTCATCTGTGGCTAAAGTCGGGAAAGCAGAATTGGTATTTGCTTATACCTTTTTGATCCTGACGAAGTTTCAGCACCGTCTTCTCCAACAATTCTTTACCGTTTTCTGCTTGCCGGATTGCTGAAATTTAAAAATACATCCCTTGATTTTTAAAAAACAATTTTCAACAGGATCAATTATTGTTAGTTAACAGCAAGCACAGAAACGTATCGAAATTACTATTACACAAGGGTTAAAACCTAATGCAAAAAGCTGTTATTAACCACACAATTCCTGGTTGTCACTGGACAACAAAGGAAGAATTGTTTATGATAGGGAGGCAGACAGTGTGCTGTATTTCTCAACACTTTTGGCACAAAAGAGCACAAAGACGCTGACAGAAGGATGAGCAGATGAGATAAGATAACCCCAGACCAGTGTTGGGCAAGTTACTCTGAAACTGTAATACACTATATATTACTAGTTACAGTGCTAAAAACGTAATATTTATTAGGAGTACTATATTACTGTCCGTCAGTCCTCTTCTAGGACCCTTGGAAGATAGTTAGGATCAGTCAGTCTTAAGTTTAGCCCAGTGTCGCTTCTCTCGTCACTGCATAATGAGACAGGGCATTGATGCATGTACGCTATTATGAGAGCGAGTAAAAGGTGTGGACCGACACAGAGCCACTAAGGACTTTTCTCCATAATCTGAGTGGGACTTTGAGGGATGTGGGAGTGTGTACGTAAAGGGCGCTATGAGGAGCTGAAGCGCTGAGGTGAGTTTGAATGAAGAGCCGATGCTCCGATGGCACAAGCCCCCACTCTCAAGGGCTTGAAGAAGCTCATATACTGCCCCGGTGAAATTTTCATGCCAACAGCAGATCATAATAAAATGTCCTCTTAACTCGCATTACTGAGATTGTAACGAGTAATATATTGCCCATGTTGAACTCAGTAAAGTTATATTACTGCCTTACTGTAAAATGCAATATATTACTGTAACTTCCAACACTGCCCCAGACAATGGTATAGCGCAGTGTGCCCAAGTGTTGCACATATAGACATCAGCACAATATAGTAAGTATTTAAAGTCATACCTCTGATAACCATGAGCACAGTGTGAGGCTGGTCCAGAGAGATTGCGAGACCAAGAGCTTTCAGATATTTTTTTTCATGAAGGAGGTTAGACAACTCTTGCTGTCTGTACACACAATGAAACACTTTCATTACCCTTTATTTAAGCAGGCAAGTTTTTCTCACTTATGATGGCATTACAGAGAAAGGGCTGAATCGGTACTTCATTTTATTTTGAAGTATGTCTTGGATTATTGTTTTTAATTCTTTGGTGCATTTGCAAACTTAAACTTGTAAAAACATAAATACTGTCCAGAACAAATATTCTTGAAAAAGGAATGTTTGCAAACACTTTGCATTAAACATAAAAAGGTTTATAGTCCTTAGAAACAATAAGCCTTTTCTGTGTCAAGCAAATATTTGTCATCAATAAAAAATGTGGTCAAAAGAATTTCAACACAAGCCACAAATATTGAAAGAGTATTCAAAGTGACTGCTGTCCTTATGCGTTTGGTGTTTTTGTGTAATTTGTGTGTTCTTAAATCTTGAAGTCAATAAAAATATTTAAATAAGAAAAGAATGATGCTCCTTGTTTTGGCATCAGTTGAGTGCCACATTTTAGTGGTAATTTTGAAAGTGTAAAAAAAGAGTAAAATTTATATATTCATCACAAACAACATTTTAAACTTACTTGAGTATCTGTTCTTCCTGCTTGGCCTGTTCCTCTGCAAGCTCCACTTTGGTTACATCCTAAATATCAACCCAGAACAAAATATCAACCCAGAATAAAATATGTTGCGTCACAATTGAACACAAAAGTGGCTCTAATAAAACAACACATGTTTTTGTAAGCGACATTACCTCCCACACAGTGATGTTGGAATCTGCTGATCCTGTCACCATCCTATCATCCTTACGACTGTTGTGGAGACCCCACACTTTGTCTTGATGGGCATCTAGTGTCTTTACACACTCATTGTTTTTTATGGTCCACAGCTTTACCAACCCATCAGAGCCACTGACAATAATACAGTACAAACAAAAATCTATTATCAGAAAAAATTATCCCATACATACATAAAATGTTATATTATGAACACAATAAAATAGTACATTTTAGTGGTAAGAAAATAAGTATTTGAATCATTTGACACTTTTAATTGTAAAATTTCAACATTACTAACCAAAACGACACAATATGGTAAAACATGATTTACCTGGTGAGCAGCTGAGTTCCTCGACTTACAAAGATGACTTTCAACACAGACGCGTCATGTCCCTCAAAAGTCTTGAAAACATAAGTCAATTCAAGTAAGACTATTTCAGCGTGGATAATACATCTGCTTATGACACTGAACCTTCCCGCACCTTAAGACAGCTGAAGTCCTGCAGACCCCAGAGCTTGGTGGTCCCATCGGCAGAAGATGTAGCCAGCACCTGATCAACAGGAGAAAAACAAACTGCCCACACGCCACGGCGATGACCCCGAAACACACCAAGGAGACCAAGGCCTTCCTCAACGGCCAAAGACCACAACTTAGCAGTGCGGTCTTGCGATCCAGAAGCAAGCAGCTTGTCATTTGGCGACACTGCAACACTGTTTACATCCTGAGGGGAACAACGGAAAACTTACCGCAAATTGTAAATAAGTGTAATGTAAATGACCAGAAATTGCAATGAAAAAAAAAGGATATTTAAAATTGCAAACGAATTTCCAGAATTTACTCACCTTGTCGTGAGCCTTCTCGGTGGTTCGGGCAGTGAGCTGGTGGATCTCTGTTCCAGTATCAGAGATGTTCTGAGGCAGATCCCACACCTTTATGGTACAATCCTGACTGCCAGAAACTAGAAACGATGACTTCAATCTGCAGACAAATGTGTATTGTTTTATTTCAACATACTTACTCTCAAATTGTGCCTCGTACTGTTTATTTGTGGTTTACTGCCTTACTTGGAAAATGTAATGGAGCCTACAGCATTTGTGTGACTCAAGCCATAAGCCACACAGTGAACCTGACCACTGTCACTGTCTATCTGCCACACACGTACTGACCGGTCCTAAAAGCATACGAAAACAACTTATTGTTGTGAATGTTGACTGATGTTAGGAAATATTCTATGAAGCAAAACTGCCATTGATGCATGAAGTTGAGTACACACTGACCTTCGCACAACTTGCAAAAAGTGATCCTTTTCTGAAAACATCCAGTGAGAGGACAGTATCTAATAAAACATACACGGCCAAAAATATGAATCTAACTTACTCAAAAATGATCTACATATTCAATTTGATCATGGTTCACACTGCCCTCCGCTGGTGACTGACCTGTGTGCCCATAAAGGATCTGGCAGCTATTTGTTTGCAGTTCAAATACTTTGAGCTGGCAGCTGTTTGTTGCCACCACAATGTGACTGTCTGTTTTCCCGAGAAATTTCACATCCAGCACTTCATCATTGTAACCCACAAACTGAAAAATAAGAGTCATGTCTCTGTGTAAGTAGCGATGCCGAGAATATTAAATCTCAACTCAAGGCCAATAAGCAGTACCTGTTGTTGTGTGCTCAGAGCTGGCAGTTGATAGAGGAGTATGTTATGCTCAGCAGTAACTGTAGCGAGTCTGGAGGAGGCAGGTAGGTGAAGCAGGTAAGTCAAGCTGCGCGGGTCATCCTCCTTTTCTTCACTATCATCAGAAGAGGTCAGAGTAGAGGGGAGAGGCTGGGTGAAGACACAGTGGGCGGTGCTTGCTTCCCACACTCTTAACACACCTGTGAGGGAGAATGCAAAATAATTAAATGATGAATATACTTAGCATTTTTAAGCATTTTTACCTTTGCTTCCTGCAGTTACAAAATGCAATCCCTTGTTTTTCACACCAATTTCAGAAAAGTCATCTTTTTCAGGTAGCAGTACTACGCCCTCTACAGCCTAAAAAAAAAACAAAAAAAAGCAACAACAAAAAACATTCAATTTGACGCCGAAGAAGAAAGAATAAAGTCTAAAGAATAAAGTGCGCTTTCTGCGCCCCAGGACCTACTGAAGTGTAAAGAATAAAGTCTTCTTTGGTGGTGTTTTATAGCGGTTGGTATCCATAGTGTTACATTACCGTCATTCTTTAGACTTTATTCTTTAGACTTTAAAGTCTTAAGAGTAAAGTCTAAACAGTAAAGTCTAAATAGTCTTAAGAATAAAGTGCGCTCTCCAGGCCCCAGGAGCCACTGAAGTCTAACGAATACATTCTAAAGAATAAAGTCTAAAGAATAAAGTGCGCTCTCTGCGCCAAAGGAGCCACTGAAGTCTATAGAATAACTTCAAAAGGATAAAGTCTAAAGAATAAAGTGCGCTCTCTGCGCCCCAGGAGCCACTGAAGTCTAAAGAATAAAGTCAAAAGAATGGTGGCAATGTAACACTATGGATACCAACCACCATAAAATACCACCCAAGAAGACGGAGTCTAAAGAATGGAGTCTAAAGAATGGAGTCTAAAGAATGGAGTCTAAAGAACAGAGTCTAAAGAAGAAAGTCTAAAGAAAGTCTAAAGTCTAAAGAATGGCAGTAATGTAATACTATTGATACCAACCACCATAAAACACTATCAAAGAAGAAGACTCTGAAGCCACAAAGCACCCACACAGCATACCTCATATACTGGAACAGTACGTTTGACTTTATGAGTTTTCAAATCCCATACTGTACAGATTTGATCTCTTCCTGAACTGCAAAGAACAATTACCACAAAAAAGAAGTAAATTAATATCTCATTAGAAATCAAAGCCAATGTTGCTCTGTGTGTTTTCCCAGTACCTGATCATAGTTTGGCCATCACAGCTGAAACTAAGACCTGTGACAGCACTGTAGTGGCTCTGCAGCACACACACACACTGACTGGAGCGAAGGTCCCACACCCTGATGCCACAGTCTAATGAGGAGGAAAAGAGCTGGAGCTTCAGGGCATCTGGATGAAACTGAACAAGGCTACAAGGCAAGAATGGGAATTAGATGTACATTTTTGTCCTAATTTAACAAGAAAAGGTTTAACATGCTGTATTGATGTATGCGTGCATATACTCTTATAGATGATTACTACAATACAATAGTAGATCTGAACTACATCTGCTTGAACTTCACTTACTGAACAACACCAGATGAACCCTTGAGATTGTGGGTGCAGTATTGCTTTACCACATCCCATAGTTTTATGGTGCCATCACAACCGCCTGCAAATAAACAAGATATTTAAATAGATGACTAATGCTTAGATTGTTAATGACCAAAGCAGCACACAATTATGATCATAAAATGACCTGTAGCCAGTAGAGTAGAGGTCGTGTCAAAGGTCATACTAGCCACTGGTACAGTGTGAATAGCCTTCCAGGACCGAGTGCACTGAGCTCGTCTCCAGTCCCACTGCTTAAGCAGCAGAGCCCTGCTGGCTGTGACTAGAAACTGTTAAAACAGATAAAGAGGAAGGCAAAGTCAATGTAAGTATTCTAGAATTGAGTACAAGGAGCAGGTAACCGTTTTCAAACCTCATCATCACAACTGAGGGCAAAGGATGTTATGTCCTCCTGGTCATCCTAAATTACAGGCAGACATTAGAATTTTTTTTAGTGACAGACATACAATGCAGTTTGTGTAGATCATTCAGAAACTCACGTGTTCAATTCTGTGAACAATCTTTCCCGTGCAGATTTCGAACACATTGACATGTGAGCCACTAATACAAAAAATGTACTGCTCATCTTTGCTGACCTAAAGTAAAACCAATGAAAAGGTAAGTCCCACTTTGTATTCACACACATTTCAATGCATATATTTAGACTCCTTACCTGAACCTTTCCACCTTTGTAAAAAGGCTCGATCTTGCTTAAAACTGAATAGCTGCAAATAAATAAAAATAAATCGACTCGTCCGCAAATACACTACAGCTAGCCTTTTAGCTTCTGATGGCTAGAAATGTGCAAAGATTGGGATGCGAGACAAAGGTTTCACACTTACTTTGTTTTGAATTGAAGGTTGGCGTTTGCCATAGTTTAAACAAGAACTACCAAACAAATGTCCGTATTTAGAAATATATAACACTTTTTCATTCGCACGTTGGCTTCAGTCAACACATGTGAATGCAGTCGCATGCATTGTACGTCATTCGAGCGGACGGAGTTGTGATAGGTTAGTTTTTACTTAGCATCGAGTTGAGTTTTTGATCATGTAAACAACATATTGTTTTGTTTTTTATGTGAGGTGAGATATGTAAACATATTGTATTCTTGTAGGGTGTGAAATACAAAATGCTTTGCTTTTATTTATTCGGTAATCACCATTTATTTTGTAAATAGTTTTGTGGTCATTGTGTTTTTGTTGGTCTTGACAATGGATACTGTTGAAGCTCGTCTATTCGTGCGTGTGAAGTCTGTTTATTGCTAGAACAACAGGGAAAGCACACAGCCGATAATGAGCGCCTTTATCTTCCAGCATTTATATCATTTACTGAAACAATCTGTGACAGACCATCCCTCCTTCACGGTTTGTCAGGAATGTTCATGTGTGTGAGCGCTAGATAACTCGGGTGTGTATGGCACATGTGAAGGCTCGATATGAAGTAAAGACACATCAGGAATGGAAACAGTGAGGAAAAGGCACAACCATGGTGAGCAATTCATTTTTATTTTTATTTTTTTAAACTATAAATAAGTGTTTCACTTTCAGCCATATGGTTAAAGCAGCATTTATGTGGCTGGTATTGGTTATGTGTGTTCATGTTTATTTTCAATGATTTTTTTTTCATGTATTTGGAATAATACAAAATAATAAGGGTGACCATGGTTTTGTTTTGAATCATGTGACTCGTCATACTGACTTTCCAGAACACATCTCTTTGTGTGGGGAACAGAATTGGTCACTATTCAAATCATGTGTAACTGCCTTATCTTGTTTTATATTGTATTAAATCCTATCACAAAATTCTTTGTTTGATCTGTTTAGGCAGACACAGAGGCATCAACACAGACTGGGGGCTACGATGTGGACATGTTTGTGGACTCCCCAGATTATGATCTCATATGCACCATATGTCAAGGGGTTCTCCGGTGTCCAGTGAGAGCTGCATGTCACCACATCTTCTGCAAGAAATGTATTTTACAGTGGCTCAAGAGGTATTCAATAATATTCTACATATTTATCAACAAAATGTTGACTAGTTTAAATGTGTGAAACTAATAGCTGTAACCTCTTTAGGCAGGAGACCTGTCCATGCTGCAGAAAGCCAATTAACCCAAGGTTCATCTTTGTCATGTTTAAACTAAGTAAATCTATTGGACGCATGAAGATCAAGGTAGGCTCAAAACTTGTATTATTATTTTATCTTGTCTAAACTTTATCTGAACTTTTGCAGTGTAAGAATGAGATCCGTGGATGTGCTGAGACCTTTCCACTTTCGGAGCAGTACTGTCACAGCATGAGCTGTCTGTATGAGCTGATTCAATGCCCTCATCAGGGCTGCCGTGCTCAGCTCCTGCGTAGGAACCTGGACACTCATGCTCGCCATTGTGAACACTGGAGACAGCCCTGCCACATGGGCTGTGGAACCATACTCTCGCATAGCACACAAGCACAACACAATTGTTACAAACAGCTGAGGCAGGAATATGAGGCCCGGCAGAGGAACCACAGAGCTATTGCCACTGCCCTCCAGAGGAAGATGAAGAGGATGCAGAGCACTATGGCCCACATGAAGAGGCAGATCAGTCTCATCTGTGAAGGTCTGGAGGTGATAGACCACCTGCCGGAGGTTGAGGAGGACGACCCTGGGGAGAGCAGCAGCTCTGAGACTAGAAACATCACCAATTGCTAATCCATACTGTGCTGCTGCTTTGTGTAGGCTACTTTGTTTATGTAAACATATTTTTGAAGATGTGTTTGATACTGAGTGTGTTCAATGGCTTTCCATTAATTCAATTTTTAATAAAGAAGGCAAAGGCTTCTGCATATAATAAATGAAACTGTTTGGAATCTTTAAAAAACAACAACAACAACAACAACAACAACAACAACAACAACAACAACAACAACAACTAAACACTGCCTAAAGGGGGCAGTAATGCCATGCTAGGATGTTCTCGTGACATCTCGCGATGATATGTGTTAACAAAAAGCGGCGGAACTGCGCGGCGGTCTTCTTCCTGTTAAAACGATCACGTAAGTCGACGATGTTTTGTACCGCTGATTATAATCGCAAAATATCTTTATCATCGGGTATCGTAGTCAGTTATTTTGGTCTTGATTGGTTAAATAAAGCAGTTGTACTTAATTTGTAGATGATATTTGCTACACAGTCTTTGTTTAAATGCGTTGATTTACAATTGAGGGCACAGTGTTGCCTGAATGATGTGTCATTTTCTAGTTCTTAAGAACATGACAATTTAATTAGAAAGGTAGGATATTCTTTACCCACGTTATTTCACACGTAGTTGATATATTGCAGCAAATGGCGGACGACGCCGGTGGTAGAGGAGGTTTTCGCGGAGGGGTTTTGGCGATCGCGGCCGTGGTCGGGGCCGTGGACGCGGAAGGGGCCGTGGCAGGGGCCGCGGGGCACGTGGCGGCAAATCTGAAGACAAGGAGGGTACGTTGACGAGCTTTATCAAGAAGAATATAATTGTATAATTTGTTTCAAATATAAAAAATAAGTTGTCCCACAGTGGGTTCCTGTTACCAAACTGGGCCGTCTGGTCAAGGACATGAAAATCAAGTCTCTGGAGGAGATCTACCTGTATTCTCTGCCCATTAAAGGTACGACATGTGATTGACATTCAGAACAACAATTTTGTTATGATGACTAATGCTTAATGTATTGGCCTACCTCTGTTAAACAGGAGTCTGAGATCATTGACTTTTTCCTGGGCTCTGGTCTGAAGGATGAGGTTCTTAAAATCATGCCTGTTCAGAAGCAGACTAGGGCTGGGCAGCGCACCAGGTTTAAGGTGAGACCTTATTGAACTGGTAATGTCTGCATAAGACACGAGAACAATGGATTAACTATTCTCTATCACAGGCCTTTGTTGCCATTGGTGACTACAATGGCCATGTTGGCCTGGGAGTAAAGTGCTCCAAAGAAGGTGGCCACCGCTATTCGTGGAGCCATCATTCTTGCAAAGCTGTCCATTGTCCCTGTCAGGAAGAGGCTACTGGGGTAACAAGATTGGCAAGCCTCACACTGTCCCCTGTAAGGTGACGGGACGTTGTGGCTCTGTCCTGGTGCGTCTGATCCCGGCCCCTCGTGGTACAGGAATTGTATCTGCTCCTGTGCCCAAGAAGCTGCTCATGATGGCCATGGTATCGACGACTGCTACACCTCTGCTAGAGGCTGCACGGCCACACTTGGCAACTTTGGTGAGGCGCCCTTGATCTCTTTTTCTTCTCCTCGCTCTGCTCAGCTTCACCTGCAGTGGTGTAGTTGTCGTTATCGGGAGAGAAATTAATGAGTATTAAAATGCACGGCAGAAAGACTTGTTTAATGGTCTGTTCTGTTCCCCCTGTCAATGCTCAACAAGCGGTTTAGAAGTGTAGCAAATTGATCACAAGTCATTAGAAATTGTAACGTCTGTATTCTGCTCAAAATATGCATGCTTTAGTGCAACAGGATTGGCTGACGTCTTGATATAAAGACTAAAGCATAGAGAATTTGAGTTGACTGGATGTGTAACTATGTTTTCCTGTCACTTCAGCCAAGGCCACTTTTTTGATGCAATCTCCAAGACTTACAGCTACCTGACCCCTGACCTCTGGAAGGAAACTGTCTTTACAAAGTCTCCATACCAGGTTTGTACAGATTTACCTTTGGGTAGATGATGATGTAAATTTGTATTAACTCATATTTGCTTTATACAGGAGTTTACTGACCACCTGGCCAAAGAATCACACCAGGGTGAATGTGCAGAGGGGACAGGCGGCCGTAACTGCGACCTCCTAAGACTTTTGTACAGCAGAATTGTTAAAATAAAAACATTTCTGAAACTCATGACTTGGCTTTTCAGTGCTTTTTTGGTTGTCACTAACATAACTTTCAGTGCATTAACATAGTTGCTTGTGATTTTTTTTTTTTTTTCTCTTCATTGCAATAAACCTAATCGGAAAGGTTTATTGCAGTTAATGAGCAAAATTCAAACATAAATGCTGAACAATAAAAACATGAAATTAAAAGGGCATGCCTTTTAAAGGAAAAACTATAGAATGAAAAAAAATCTACAATGTACACCTAAATTTATAGAAAGTGAGCTGTGAATGAATAAATTAGTGACGGGTATTAGGAAGTGTTCATGAGTCCAACGGCTGAGGAAAGAAACTGTTGTGGTGGTTCAAATAGTCCGTGTCCAGGGTGTGAAGGGTCAGCTGTGATCCGACCTGCTCGTCGGATGTACAGGTCCTGCAGAGATGGAAGTCTGTGGCTGATCACCTCAGAACGAACAATGCGCTGTAGTCTGTCCCTGGCTGTGGCTCCTGCATACCACATGGTGATGGAGGAGGTGAGGATGGACTCAATGATGGACGTGTAAAACTGCACCATCATCTGCGCCCAGCTTGGCTTTCCTCAGCTGCCGCAGGAAGTACATCCTCTGCTGGGCCTTCTTGATGAGGGAGCTGATGGGCTCTCACTTGAGGTCCTGGGTGATGGTGGTGCCGAGGAAGCGGAAGGCGTCTGAGTGATGGACTCTGTCATAATGAGAGGGGGCTGGAGGGCTGCGACTTTCCTGAAGTCCACAATCATCTCCTCTGTCTTCTGGGCATTGAACTCCAGGTTGTTACTGCTGCACCAGGACACCAGCAGGTCCACCTCCCTCCTGTAGACAGACTCATCCCCGTCTGAGATGAACCTGATGAGGGTGGTGTCGTCCTTGATCAGTTTTACAAAGTCGTGAGAAGAGCTGAGGAGAAAGTACACAGCCCTGCGGAGAGCCTGAGGCCACTCCACACAGAGGCAGGGTTGTTGTCAGAGAACAGCTGCTTCAGAAGTGTATTGTACAGTGATCTAGGTCTCAACACCTCCCTGCTAAATCCATACTTCTCATTTTTGTAGCGCTCTGTCACCGCCTTGTGCGCTGCCTCCTCCACTGCCTCATTGGTCCACTTCTGATTCTTGTAAAAGTATTGTGGCAGTTGGTTGTAAAAAGCTGCCAAGTTTGTGTACCAACGTGCATAATGCTCATACATGCATTGGCCAAAAGCTGCAAGGCCACTACTGGCAGATAAATTCGTAATGAATGCCAAGTTTAGTGTTAAGCATCTTAAAATATGCATTAGTTTAAAATTTGGCTAGTTTGATCCACTGAGGCGACTACAATCTAAAGATCTATAAGAGTCTTTCTAGAATTTGTTTTTGATTGGACAAGACTGATCCAATCAAAAACAACTCATCTTATGTCTTAAGGTACTTTGAACTGCCAATCTCAACTTTGGGGTTGAATAATGTCCATACTTTAAGAAACTATTAAAGTATGTTTTGCTTATGTTGGCGTACTAACTTTTTTTGTGTTATGTGGGTAGGCCCGGTAATTGGATTTTAAACAACCAGGTCAACACATGTGAACTCTACATTAAATGACAAATTCCACCATATTGGATTCTGACCGGTCTTCAGCTCAACTTTTAACTAAAGATTCAAGAATGTGATGTTACTGTGGCAAACACTTGATTGAATTGCACTATGAGTCCCAGTGACTAGACCTAAGAACCTATTGTAAAGGTTAATTTTCGCTTCCCACCCGTTTCAAATATTGGCTGATGGGATGCTGTGATGTCGCGTGAATGTAAACTGTCAACTCTAGTCAAACGTAGACTTCCTAAATGCAACTAAAATCTAGTTTGGTACCATTAATGTCAACTAGTTTGGTGTGGATACTTGACTGCTCACCTTCAGTGGCAGGGACACATCACAGCTGTTTTTGTACACGTCCTGAGTCTGAGTCTCAAGGATTAAGTAGGAGTGCCGGAAACAAGACTTCTTGATAGAGGTCAAAACTTTATTTTACAATTATTACTCAGTACAACAGCCACATTCTTTAAGCACTCTCAGCTTGAGCTTCCATCATTCTTTGTTTTTGCTTCATTAAACATTTCCGTCCACTAGCATAAGCCCCAAGGTCTCCGTCTAGAAATAAGAACATTTTATTTCATTAAAATATGCAGCATAAAAAAATAATTG
This sequence comes from Chaenogobius annularis, assembly GCA_015082035.1. Taxonomy (NCBI): domain Eukaryota; kingdom Metazoa; phylum Chordata; class Actinopteri; order Gobiiformes; family Gobiidae; genus Chaenogobius; species Chaenogobius annularis. Next base: position 119,145 of record BJKM01000418.1, on the reverse strand, counting down.
TAGTATAAATGCTAGACTGTAAACCATTTAAAGTGATCTGAAGCCATCTTTGCGATTACAATACTCACAGCGTGACTGGAAGTCTCTGGTCACTTCATTAAACTGCTGGATTTCCTTGGCACAGTTCTGCTCATAACTGTATCCTTCTCTCTGGTGGCAGGCCCTCATTCGTTCCTGGACAATTTTGAGTATTTCCTGGTCCACTTTACTGTTAAAAAAATAAAAAATAAAACAAGATTATGCCCACAGATCAGATATTAAGTAACTTTGGCTCAATATATACATAAAACAATATACATGAATAAAATAATCATTTTTTTAATAATTGTAATCATTATTTGGACAATAAAGACTCACAAAAAATACCTTCTAATAACAAAGAGTGGCATTATTAAATCAAAGATGTCATAAAGAATAAACCATTTTTGATGTTCTTCAATAATACATAATATTATAAATAAATAAATATTCTCTTTCAGTCACCATATTTCATTCAAACTTTATTGTTTGATGTGTTTTTAGTCTGCTACACTCACTAGTCTCTCCTCCACTGCATTTCTGCCTCGTAGTAGCACAGATAATCGCCCTCCTCGCACTCAGTCAGGTCTGGGACTCGGCGGAACTTCTGGTGGTAGTACACGGATTTGTTGTTGGACCTTATACCGTCTACGATACCTTTAGAAACGAGAAACGACCATTATGAATTGCACACAAGTCGTAATTATGTATGACAATAAATAATCAATGAAATTTCATTATACGCATGGTTAACTTCTGGCAAACTGATTCAAAGACAGCAACACATCCCTAAATAATATGGTCCACAAAGACTGAAATAGCCTGTCTGTGTTGTTAGCTTCACTTAGCATTTTAGCATTACCTCTGACTGTGGTGACAGGCAAATCCACGGAGTAATAGAATAGCTTTGACAAAATTATTGCTGGGTTTGGAAGTGCAGTCTGTTTGTCGGGGGCAGGAGTCTGCCGGGGAGGCTCCGGATATGCCCCCTTGTCAAAATCCGAAGGCATTTTTGACGTATTGTACCAAAATGAAAAGTAATCCCACAGTTCGACCTCAACAGCTCTCCTTTGGGGCTCACGCATGCGCAGAGGAACCGACAGTGATGGCGTTTTAGAGGTCAACATTTTATTTGCTAAAATAAAGTTTATTTTGTTAAATGTTTGCATATTAAAACATTTAAATAAAACGTGCACACGGTTTCATTGAAAAAACACAAATATTTCGAAATAATTATTGCAACGCTCTTATTATGGTTAGATTGACGTGAATATGTACTTCTACAAAAATACACTAGAGGGCGGCAGTCCGTGAGAAATTAAGGCACTATGACAGACAGGTACTGTATAGTTGTTTTCTTGAAAGTTGGTTTTCTACTCTGTTGTGATTATACACGTTATATGACTAAAATCAGAAGCTAAACTATGAATTGCCACTTGTAGACCTCATCTGACAAAAAAAAAAATTAAAATATTTAAACAGTCAGTCCCACACAATGAAGTATGTCAGTATTTCTTGTGTTTAATAAGATTTTAATCGTGTTCTTGGAAATTGTTACGTTATGGAAGTAATCAGGCTATGTCAATTGTAGCTTGTTTGCGTTGTGAACATAAATCATGCAGGTTGGCTAACAGTGAAATAATCTAGACTGAATGATTAGTCTTACTTGGAAAGTCAGTGGCCCTCTTCCCATCTTCTCTTGACTACTTGGCACAGGCCACCCCATTTGAAAGTGAATACGGGTCCTCAACTAGGCCAAACACTAAATTAGAATCCTCACACTGTGGGCCATCTCATGTATGATCTTTAACGCAAGCCCTTCTCTCTTTCTGTTTCTGCCTCGACAGTTCACAGCCATGGTCAGTGCTTCTTGTACTTTTTGGGTTACTTTTTCTATTTCTATGTGTTGTTTTGTTTGTCATACTGTTTCACAGTGTCCTGTCTGTGTCTGTAAGGAGCATGCTATTTTGATGCTACTCACTTTTGACATATTTTACTGCACAGGATTGTGTCTTATTCATGAATACTAAACACACAGCTCTACAACTTAACTTACACCTCACCTTTCTGTTGGCTTATTGAATAGTTGCCTATGAATATAGTGCGTGAGTTTTGGTGTTCAGAGAGGCCGATGGCACAGAATGGCAGCCTCGCTTTGGTCTGCTACTGGGCAGCTGTGGCTATGGAGGGAATGAATAACACACTATAAAATGTTTTGCATATCTTGAAACTGCTATTATTATTTGAAAATGAAAATAATTTCATTTAACATCGATACACTTCTTATGTCTCCAGTCTCATCGTAAATTCTCAGCACCTCGCCATGGACATTTGGGCTTCCTGCCCCACAAACGTAGCAAGAAGCACAGGGGCAGGGTGCGTTCCTGGCCCAAAGATGATCCAAGCAAGCCCGTCCACCTAACAGCTTTTCTGGGTTATAAAGCTGGCATGACCCACACTCTGAGGGAAATGCACCGCACTGGCCTCAGTATGTTCCGCACGTTATTATTTCTATTATCGAATCTACTATATTATAATTATAATTTCTTCTTGCAGAGCAATCAAAGCGCGAGGAGGTAGAGGCAGTTACCATCATTGATACTCCTCCAGTCATTGTGGTGGGAGTGGTAGGATACGTGAGCACAGTGCGTGGCCTGCGTGCACTGAAGACCATCTTTGCAGAACATCTCAGTGATGAGTGCAAACGCAGATTTTACAGAAACTGGTAGGTGCGTCTGTAAAGAGAGAAATATGTTTTAACAAGTCTGTTTTTACATTTCTCTTTTGGTTTAGGTACAAGAGCAAGAAGAAGGCCTTCACCAAATACAGCAAGAAGTGGCAGGATGAAACAGGGAAGAAACAACTGGACAAAGATTTTGCTGCAATGAAGAAATACTGTTCAGTGATAAGAGTTTTAGTGCACTCTCAGGTAGCTTGTTTTACCTATACTGCATTACAGAATACACACGGCCTGCCCTAACTCGCCTGGCTTACCTTTTGAAAGGACAAATGTCTAGGACCTATATTTAATCAATATGACATGGAGGTAAAAATTCTACACATTCCCACCACTGTCAGTTAAAAGATGAGTAGCAGGCATTTAGGAGTGCTGTTTCAAATGACAGTTTAAAAATAATCCCTCTGGCTGAAGTTCACTCAGTGCTTCCACAGGCACTTCCTAAAGAAGTATCAAGTATTGAGTGTAAACATAGTAATTGGCCAATACCAATCTTCAAGAAACACACAGTACTCGATATATCTATATTAAATCTCATAAAATACATATAAAGTAGTTCCCATGCATACCAGCGACGAGTTATCAAAGATGTCAAGCCTTTGTGATAAATATAATTTATTTAAATATTTTTCTTATTTACAGATGCGCTTGCTATCCATTAAGCAGAAAAAGGCCCACATTATGGAGGTGCAGCTTAATGGAGGCACCATCTCAGATAAAGTAGACTGGGCAAAGGAGCGTCTGGAGCAGGCGATCCCAGTTTCTGCTGTCTTTTACCAGAATGAAATGATCGACATCATTGGCGTCACCAAAGGACATGGCTTTAAAGGTTATAGATCAATATGCTGGGAACAAATGGTTGCTTTCAGTTCTTTAAACTTCAATTATTGTGACCATGTTCTCAGGTGTGACAAGCCGATGGCACACAAAAAAGCTTCCCCGAAAAACTCACAAGGGTCTGAGGAAGGTGGCTTGCATTGGAGCTTGGCATCCCTCTCGGGTTTCATTCACTATTGCTCGTGCCGGTCAGAAAGGCTACAATCACCGCACTGAGCTCAACAAGAAAGTGAGTTGTGACATTTTTTTCACACTTAGGATATTCATTGGAGAATATGATGCTTTGTCTACACATACATGAGTCTAATCTATGCTCCACAGATTTATCGCATTGGTAAAGGTGTCCACATGCAAGATGGAAAGGTCATAAGGAACAATGCTTCCACTAACTATGACACCAGCCAGAAAACTATAAATCCCATGGTATTAATATTTTCTATTTATTTAATATTACATTCACCACTTGTTACTATATAGTGCTTCTGTCTTTAGGGGGGCTTTCCTCACTATGGTGAAGTGAATAATGATTTTATCATGGTGAAAGGATGCGTCGTTGGAACCAAGAAGCGTGTACTCACGTTGAGAAAGGTATTATCTTCAGTCTTTAAGAATAACAATGGTGCAAATTCCCATACAAGATAAGCTCACCCCAGGTTCTTTTTGTAGTCTTTGCTTGTGCACACATCTCGCAAATCCAAAGAAGAGATTGAGCTCAAATTCATTGATACCACTTCCAAGTTTGGTTATGGTCGTTTCCAGACTGCACAAGAGAAGAGAGCTTTTATGGTATCACAAACTGCTTTAAACTGCTACAATCACTTCTTCTAAATATGATCATTAATTTGAACCTTTCAATTGTCTGCAGGGGCCTTTGAAGAAAGATACATTGAAGACTGTCACGGTGCCTCAACAAGAAGAGGCTTAAGAGCAGTTTGATCGCAAGCACAATATTCTACTACACATGATTTATCAAGGCTGTGATTTATGAAATAGTTTCATTAAAAAAAAAAGATTAGGTTGTTTCATTTATTTCTTCAATTACATGCAAAAATATAACAATTTGTTGATTAGCAAATAGGATACAGTATACAGACAGTGCTTTTAAGAATTGATTTGTCATGCAAAACTGTCCACTTCGGTTTAAAAATATCAGGGTAAAAATCACTGGTGTCAGACAAACTGCCATTTCATTGTTCTTTTGCATCAGATTCTTTGGCTTCATTGCACACTACCAACACTTATGCAGAGTAAACTTTACCACACTTCTCGTCTTGGTGGCAACTATTCGGATAAATATTCCTGAGACTCTATAGAGGATTGTTGAGATGAAGCAACTGAAGAATGCAGGGAGACTGAAGTGCTTTCCAGGCTGGAAGTCATCAGTGGCAGGTACAGATCATCCATGTTGGGCATTACAAAGACTTTCTGGTTTAAACACACAAAAACAATATTTGAGATGTTAAAGTCAATAAATATTAAGAGCGAGAGAGAGAGAGAGAGAGAGAGAGAGAGAGAGAGAGTTATAGATATATGTAATAAGAAATGTACCTGAAACTCGCATTGTAGTTTCTTTTCAATCCAGTCAGTGACGTGAGTAAATGTGACCTCCCTCTCCCCAAGCATCGGCCTGACATGAAGGTCTAACCGCGGGGGCTCTCGGAAACTGTACCTTGAAGGTCAAAACAAGGAATTATTGTTTTGGAAATGCCACACCAGTGGTTTTTAAACGTTTCACACAAAGTACAATAAGGTATTTCACTATCCGTGTACCACCAGATTTAAACTACATGTAAATTGAGATTGTACCAGGTCTAAACTAGGACTTAACCATGGCTAATGTCGATCTAAATGTAGGTCTAGTACCAGGAGTAAAAAGATAATGAAATTTTCTCTAAATTAAACTCTAGAACTGCAGAGTACCCTGAGTACCACCAGAAGCCATGTGTATATTTGTGTATATTCTTTCATTTGCACAATTAGTAATACCATATTCTGTCCGTAGGTGGCGGAGGGATGTTGATTGCTAGAGTTCCTGACAACTCCTGGACTTCCACACTGAGCATCAAAGGCATGTTGGACACTTCAGCAATCTTCTTTTTGATGTATTCATTTTCAGTAGCCTTCTGGAAGTACTTGGACTTTGCGATCTTATCCACAAATCGGAGAATTTTCCTGCCTGTGCTGTTTCCACTGCTAGGATAAAATAACGGAAATTACAAATGGTTAAAAAATGTGAAAATACAATAATGTATTGCAAATTATGGTCAGAAGAGAACAATACATTTCTGCCACCTTGAATACATGCTACCAACGGAGCAGTTCTCAAGGCAAATGGAAATATCTATGGCGCTAACTTGGTGACAATAAATAGATTAAGTAAATAAAGTAAAGTAGTAAAGTAAGTAATAGTGTGTAGGACAGGTGACCTACCCATCAGCCACAACCATAGTGTTCATCTCTCCCAGAGGACCTTGTGGCTCAAACTCATCCTCTTCCTCAGATGAACCAGCACTGGAGGACTCTTCATCACTGTCAGCTAGTATGGACAGCCGGGGTTTAGAGCTAGAAAAGAAAATTCATATTTTTTACTAAATAAAAATAACATGTTTAAATGAAATGAGCATCTAAAGTTTCACCCAATCTGAAGACATTCTTGAAGACTTTCAGTTTGGACTTCACCATCTTTTCCTAACTTGCACAGGTTCATCTTGGTCTCTAGGGTCATTTTAAGGCCGCCTGTGTACATGACCTCCATTTCTAGCCAGAGACCTACAGAACACAAGGACCAGGACACAGGTGACATGAGACAAACGCAGGTTAGCTTGAGCTTGTAATTGTTGGTTAGGCTCAGGCTAATGCTAAGAGGATTACTAATCGGACAATGGAGGGGTTTAAAAGGTAAACTTGACAGTAAAATAAATTAACCTTTGTCCCAGATTTAACACAGACACACACAGACACACACACACACACACACACACACACACACACAATTATACATGTCATTTTTATGGTAAGATTTAGCTCTAATTAGATACAAACTTATCAATAGTAATTCATTATCTCTGTGAACAACTGCACTCTGTTGTTACTTAAATAAGCAAGCGTATATGTTTTGTAGAAAACCTACCTCTGCAATCCAGTGTCGGTTTGGATGTGCTGATGACTTCAGGCAGACAAGTGCCCATGTCAAGATCGGCTAGTTTCAGTTCATTCATAAAGTAGGGCAACTGCAGGCAAAATACAAGCTAAGTATTTATGTTGTTCTTAAAATATATTTTATTTCAACATGAGAATGATTTCCAAGTCAAGTCATGTGTTTTGAAAGGGAGAGTTGGGCAGGAAACTAGTGTCATCATCGGAGCCCATTTGCTTCTGTTTTATAAGTTTGTCTGTCACTAAGAATGACACGTTTTCAATTTTGACCTAGGTTTAACTTTCTAATCATATTATATGCTCCTCCTGAGAATAAATAACTTAAACATCTGTTTAATGCTTATATACAAAAAAATGATTTAAGATAAGAAATGAAGAAGAAAAGAAAAAAACACTTAACAAATCTCTCATACCTTGATCTTGCTGAGTTTCTTCTGAATCTTGTGTGTGACCTGGTCAGTCCAGTACTTTTCTCTGAGAAAGTCCCAGAAAATTCGACCAACTAGAGAGTTCACCCAGTGGGGGCGCCCCTCTGCAGCGCACCCAAGTGCCCCCAAATCTGCACCCTCCTCTGCTCCAGGCAGGACACCACATGTGTTGTCTTTATTAGAAATCTGAAATGGGAAAATTATAAATAATAAATTAATAAACCTTAATTATTCGTTTGAGAGCCTCGTTACCGTAGCCATAAGGCGATCAAAGCAAAATTCCATGTAATTTCTACAGTACAGCATGCTCAGAATAATGCTTCATCAACTTTACAGTTTTACCTCACTGTTTTTGAATAGAATGGGGCCTTCCTTGTCCTTGTCCGTTGGACTAGGGGTAGCTACAGAACTCTCTGAGTCAAGCAACTGAGCCATGTAGGTGTTGTAGTCCACCAAAGTCCTTGTTTTCACAGCTCCTGTCAAGTCCACCAGCTCCTCATAAATATCTTCAACAGTTTCTCCAATACAATCTGGGTCTGGCACAAACAAATATGTTTTAAAAAACGGTTTCAAAGAACAATATTTTATCACATATTTTCCTCTTACTTGAGCCCCCTTCATCTCGGTCACTGCTTGTGGCCTCAGGCTTGGATGCAGAAAGAAAATGCTGAAACCACTCCTCTTTGTCCCTGCCTGTGCGGCCAAACAGAAAAAGGGCCACAAGTCTCTCTGCCCTGTCTTTGCCCGCTTCCGGCCCGTCGCCTTCCCCAGGAGGCAGAACAATGCAGATGGGGTACTTCTTGTTCCATATCCTTTTTCGTGCCAAACCTGAAGGCAACAGGGAAACCTGTGAAAAAGTAAACATGACGGTAATTTATCTCTGTAGGCACTGACGTTGGCAAGACTAAAACATAACATAACACAATCGCAGACGACTTCCGAACGTTGCCATGGTAACAGGAATGCAGGGCGTAAGGTGCTATCATGTACAACCACCACGTGGAGATTTATGGCGTCTCTGCAGCAGCAGAGACTGCACGCTTTGAACATTGGAAAAAACTTTTTTCATCTAATGACTGCTTTTGGATTCAAATTAACTGACATAGCCATTTTCTGTCCAAAGACAAAAGCTAAAACGCAAAAAAAAAAAAAACAGTTTTAATAAAAATCTGATTGCAGACTTTGTCCACAAGATGAATTTACTGTACATAATGTTGTTGTGTTCTGCATGTTCATTTAACTGTTATAATAATTTTACCTTTGTAAATATGTGGCCTAATGTTAATGCTAAACAATGGCTGCATTATTATTATTCTTCTCTGATCAGCTCTGACTCAGCATGCTGATTGGTTGAACGATGGCACCAAAACCCAACCCCCCAGGGGGTAAGTCAGAGAGAGGAGAAACGACAAACTCAGTTCCATCGGAGAACCTCAAGAAGGGAGGATCTCAACCAGGGAGATGAGAAAAATGGCTTATCTCTGGCCTAGCGATGCTAAACTAACCCACGGAACAATGAACATTCCAGAGAGACATGCCTGCGGAAGCTAACTTTTCTCTCCCATAAATCTGTGCCCGTTTTTCTTAGACGTGATTAAAACTGCATCATGGAAACTCAAGCAAACGACCTTTTTGCAACTTTTCAAGTCTACAACAAAACTTGGATCCAGGGCAATCTCCTCAGACCAGCCTCATCGATGAATCAGTGCCTTTTTATCTGAGGAACGCCTCAGAGCCAAAGAAGACGCAAATCCCTGAACCTGATCCCATGCTTCTCCAGCCTGATAGAGTGGCCGTGCCCTGCATGTGGACCGAGCAGCCGTAAGTCCCTCCCAGCGTGACCCCTGAGTGAACCCTGGAGCCGACACAGACACACAGGCTCTCGGACACGCGCAGGCCCATCAGGATCAGGCAGCTTCCTCTGGTTCTGGTTGTCCATCCATCCATCCATTTTCTACCGCTTGTTCCCGTTAGGGGTCGCGGGAGGCACTGGAGCCTATCCCAGTGCCTTTGGGCCTTAGGTGGGGTACACCCTGGACAGTGGCCAACTCGTCGCAGGGCTAACACAGAGACATAGACACACAGACAATCATTCACTCTCACTCTCATTCACTAGGGCCAATTTACAGTTGCCAATTTACCTAACACATGCATGTCTTTGGACGGTGGGAGGAAGCCGGAGAACCCAGAGAGAACCCACGGTAACACGGGGAGGACATGCAGACTCCACCCAGAGAAATCATGTGATGTAATGTTCGCCCATGGAATCAAATCCATGATTTCCTTCTTGGGAGGCGAGAGCTCTAACCGCTCTGCCACCGTGCACCTGGTTGTATGAATGCATTTCACAGTCTGGTTGATAAGATCATCTTAGAATTAACTCACACACGCCTGATGCTTCCCAGAGGGTTACAGCTTTATTTTCATGTTCAGCATATCAAGCAGCTTGAGAGTTTTCTTTTACAAAATAGTGGACAAAATAAAGAAAAAGTCCAACATCCCATGTGTGGGACGCACTAAGCGTAAGGGGTTTATATGTTCGGCCGGCCGGATTAAAACGTCTGGCCACATCGGGCCCGTGGGCCTTGAGTTTGACACATGTGCCCTACAACATTCATAACAAGATGATAGCCTTACAATATTTACTGGGCAGAGTGTGCAATATCATTGCAAGTAGCAGTAGCTCAAACAGAAGAAATAAATGAGCATTATGCAATCATACCTTGTCTCCATTGAGATGTTATTGCTTTGCCTGGAATGTTCCACAGTATAGCATTAAACTTGCCTATCTTCACAGTGACAAATAAGTGGTGCTACCCAGCCAAGTTACAAGTAAAATCTGTGGAGTGGTGGCTCACAATAAGAATGTATGTTTTTCAAGGTATCTTTGAGTAATAAAAACACCTGTAATTGAACAAATGCATGGTAGAATGATTAATACTATACTGCAAAATCTTCCAGGCAAAGCAGTAACATCTTCATGGTGACAAGCAAGTGACGGACACTGCACAAGAAAAGTTCCATAGTGCAACATAACTGGCTAACAAGCTTTTGCTTTTCGCAGTCACCTTGTCTTTTTGTAGCCCTTTATGAAAGGGCGTGCTAGAACTGTGAATAGGACTATTCACACTGACCTTGCAGTCTGTGAGCTGATATACTCGCGAGTGCACAAAGGCAGCAGGCTCTGGGGGGGTTTCAGTGAGTGATGCCCAGCGGCGGATGTTGGCAGTTGGGAGAGAGAGCTGCAGGCGACTGCCCTCCAGTGACACATATACAGAGTGTGTGGCCGAAGAGTGAAAAGTTTCAGCGTCGTAAGTATACGTTTCATTCATCCAGCCCTGGAAGAAAATGATGAATGAACAACAGTGAAAACCATAGAATTATTACAGTACACAAATTACTTGCAATATGGATTTTATACCGGCTGCCATGTGTTATAGAATGTGCATCAACCAATCTCTGTTTTAGTCAATGGTTGTTAAATTGCATGCATAGTGGCTTCCCTTTCACTTGACACGATATACCAGTTTGTATATTGACGAATACCATACTCAAGCTAATTAAATCCACGACAAGTGATGCACAGTGTGACAGCAAAGCTTAGCAGGAGGGAAATATGAGACATGCACAACTATCTCATTTAGCACTATGGACTCTGAAATAGCCATTCATTTCAAATAGAATATTAGATATGGCTACTTTGTAGCTTGGAAGTAATTGATGGGCAAATGTTGTGTACAAGCCACAAAAAGACATTTCCCTGTAGGCAAATAAGAGGGGCAGGCGTGATTTGGCTGCAACAACATTCAATAATACGTTTTTCTATATATAACCTTGTTTACCTCTATAATGCTTTCCTCTGACTGTTTTTTATGCATTGGAGTAATATTCCGCCTTCTATTTGTTTTGATAGTAGTTTGTCTTGGTGCAATCATATATACAACAATTAGCCCCAAAAGGAATCCACATGCCACGCCCACAGACAGGCCTGTCACATAAGAGGGCAGGGGAAGGACTAAGAAGCCATAGGCCATAAGTCCAACAGGAAGGAGCCAGTAGAGAGGCAATGAGGGACCAGGGAGCATGTTTTGATAATAGCTTTGATTTCTGTAATTTGTTTCTCTAGTTCTGGAATGATCCTGCATATTAACATTAGATGAACACGTTTCACTTTGGTCCATTGTATTGTTTTGTTGGTGTTCTGGTGTAACAGGTGATTTAACAAATGATCTTTTATTGAATTTCCCAATATGTGAATCGAAAACGCCTTTGTGCTCGCTGTCCGTCCTTTTGCGACACTTCAGGTCCGATACATATGAAACTGTGGAGTCTCCTGTACTCATGGACCTTCCTTGTTTGGGACTCTCATCACCAATCATCTTACTAAACATAGAGATAGGATCGTGCATAGCTTCAGAGAATTTACGCCGTGTGTCCTCAAGCTCCGCTATCAAAGAGGTCCCTTTAGATTCAATGGGGGACGAACTGCCCATTGAAGAAGGGTCATTTTCACTTAGCAATTCCACTTTTTCAGGTCTTGCTTCAGGAATCTTCTGCTGAATGAGTTGTTTACGTGGGTACAAATGAAGCTTTGAGTCGGACTTTGATAGATTCTCGTCATGTTCAACCCTACGGGAGATTTCTGTACTCAGTGACTTAACCAGAGAGAGCAGCGGTTTGCCTTTCACTGGGCTGTTTTCCTTCAGTTCAAGATCTGACGATGAGGATTTCACAAGGTTGGTGCTTAGAGGCTCATAGGCTGAACACATATCTGCAAGAGAACCGGGAGAGGACGGAGAGTGAGACAAGCTAGGAGCCTGAGAAGTGCGGCCCTGATTCAGTTTGAGATCCATCCCCACAGCAGAGTCGGAGTCTGTCTGCGTTTTGTCTTTAGAAAATGACACTACTGGTCCTTCCTCACAGCAGTCCAGGCTGAAGATGAGCTTGCTCCCCTCCATTATGTTTGCGTTAATACAGTGAGTCCAGTGGAGCAGAGGCATGCAAGAACGTGAAGCACAACACGACTGGGGCACAACAGGTCTTCAAGTCACCTACAATAAAAAAGAGAGATAAAGATTAATAAAAGACAATCCTTGTTTGATTGGGGTTTTTTCTGTACAATATCAGATTCCACCATCACATTCTATATCATAATGAAATTTATTCTTTAGTGATTGAATGTGTTAACGAAACTATTTATTTTCTCTTTTGTTATATGTCATACAACATATGTCAAACAATAATGAATAAATCGGGATTAAATAAAAAAATATTCTACCATTTTTAGGAACAACAACAACAACACCACACTCTATTGTTGTTAGAGCCTATACATTTAGCTGGGTGTGCAACGAAAGATGTATAGCCTGAGGTTAGAACAAGCCAATACAATAGACTGCCAACATATTCCATGAAAAGTTCACTCGCATCCACAATCCATATGACTGCAGTTATAGCAGATTATAATAGTAACTTCATTTGCTATGCAGTAGTAGGGTTCTCTCAATTATTTCACTCACCTGAATGCATTTTGACGCAGTACTCATAGATCAGAGTACTGCGCACTTCTGCTGGTGCTGCACTGCACTAATGCAGTCAGGAGTGCGGATGCTGCAGCGCGTTGTGCTTCTGCTCTGCGCGCATCTGTCATCACCAAGAGTCCTAGTTTTATCCCTGCCTGGACCCTCTTGAAGAGTTTACATTTACAATCTTGTCTCACGTTGATCGAAACATCATGATGTCCACGACATCAGGGCTTTAGTCCAGTGTTGGTCCTGACGCGTGAGCTCTTCATAGAATAATGTGATTATTGGAGTCGTGGCCGCAGACGGGACCAAACTTTAATCCAGATTAAACTCAAATCCAACAGGAGACAGAAGACTCCTCCTCTTTGCTCTGCGTCAAAATACACAATGCTCGATCTGCTCCAATCCGTGCAACAAAGAGGAAAATGTTGTACGTTTAGTAGTTTTTTGGTGTGATTCACAAAACAAATTTACAACAAACCGTTTTAAGAGATTCTCACTTTGAAAAAACAAATGTCCCATCTATGACATGTGGGTCTGTAGTTCAGTTTACATATTGTAGCTCTTTAAAATATGACATTTCTATTTTAAGGGGCGTCGCTCTTTAGGCTTTTTGAAACATGACACAGAGAACAGTAACATTGTTGTTTTAACACTGTATCTGTACCTTATTCTGAAAACCCGTGCAAACCGGAAGTGTCCTGGAAGTTTACTCTTCGTTCGTACAACTTTAGCTCTGAAGACATTTCTTGATACAAAGTATGTCGTTTTGCTCATTTTTCGGGGGAGAGGTCTTTAAAGACCACTTCAAGCCTGGTAAGTGAACACATGGACATATGACCACATGAAGTACACGCAGATCGTCTTTGAGCTCACTTTAATCTTCACCAGAACAAACGTGTTGCAATAAGCTAGCGGTAAAGTTTATTGTTTGGGGACATAAAAACAATTTAAGGTATTATTACATAATATGGCACGCCATCTATGTACATGTAACACAATGTTGAACACTTTTGTAATAACACATTGTTATACGTTACATATTAAAGCGTGAAACGCCCACTAGTTGCGTAACAAACTTCACAAAATATTTTTAAACCAGTTATATCAGGGTGATGAGTTCAATTGTCTTAAATAGTGACAGAACAGAAGAACCCTCATGCAAATGATTTGTTTCTAAATAGAAAGTCCATGCCATCCATTCAAATTGTTTGTTATTATTCTTTAGGTGTTTATGTTTGCTCAAAGTGTGACCACCAGCTGTTCTCCAGTCGATCCAAGTTTGAACACTCCTCTCCTTGGCCTGCATTCACAGAGACTGTTCATGAGGACAGTGTATCCAAGCATGAGGAGAGACCTGGGGCCTACAAGGTAAAGATTCTACTGCAGCTGTACCACCAACAAACTGACAATAAGTGCTGCGTCAGATCAGATAAATGGGTTCAGTTTTCACAGTCTGTAATTCCTTTTCTGCAGGTGCGATGTGGGAAATGTGGAAATGGCCTGGGTCATGAGTTTGTAAATGATGGCCCGTCTAAAGGACTCTCGCGCTTCTGAATATTCAGCAGCTCACTGAAGTTCATCCCTAAAGGTCAGAGCAAACTAAAAGCCTTAGGACTGTTGAATAATCCCATGTGTTAATTTTGTATATCTCAATTTTAGACAAGGTAGATGGACAATAATGTGAGTTATTTCTGCTGCTGGATCTGTGGAAGTCACACAGCTGCTGAGGATGTGGACATTGAGTGACGAGGTCTGGTACAAGCCTTATCCAGGACACCAGAACTCTGAAGAACTGTCTCTGCACTTCACAGCATCAAACACAAGACGCTGTCTCTCTTTATGCAAATTTAAATACAGATGTTATTCACTTCAGTGGTTAGCATTAAAAAATGTTATGTTTTCTATTTATACTAATACAATCAGGAAATACCATATTTTTATAAAAAGAAAACACATCTATGAATGACTTTGTAGTAGTGTGATTTTATGCAACAATTGTTTACTGTTTATTGAGGTTCAAATTATGAATGTTAAACCACCTAATTTATGTACATAACTGAAATAAACCATTTAAATTTAATAATTGTTTTCTTCGCTCTTAACTTGGTATTTTGTCCTTAATAAATCACTCATTGACTGTTGAGTGCTGCCCTCACGTGGAAGTAATGAGCATAACGTCACATTACACAAGGGAAAGTGCAGCAGGTTATTTCCAGCTCAAGCTGTGAAGGAAAAACATGGACGAAATGTCATACTGCTCTTTCTCTGGAGGAGAAGAATACACAAACCATTTCCAACCTGGTGAGCAGTCTGGTATTGGCTTTGTATTTCTGGTTAAAGTTTATTTGTTTATAATGACATTTTCCCCATTTGAGGCATATATGTGTGCTCAGACTGTGGCCATGAGTTGTTCTCCAGCAGCTCAAAGTTTCAGCACTCCTCTCCTTGGCCAGCTTTCTCTCAAACCATTCACCCAGACAGTGTTTCCAAACATCCTGAAGCGTGGGGACCTTTAAAGGTGAGTTATTTTTGCTTTCTGGTTATAATACTTCCTTCTAATATGCTGTTTTCTCTATCTGGATAAGACTATGCAAATGTGAAATTGATTCTTAGGTTTGTTGTGGAAAGTGTGGTAATGGTTTGGGTCATGAGTTCTTGTATGATGGACCCAAAGAAGGACTGTCACGTTTCTGAATCTTTAGCAGCTCGCTCGAGTTCATCCCCAAAGGTAATTCAATCAGTTCTGTTTGTTTGTTTTTTTAAATGCTGTCCACTATAAACCCCTCTTTATCTTTCTTCTATCTCAACAGACAACGAAAAGCAGCAAAAGCTAAATCTGTAGAACGTAACTAGTCACCAGTTGCTAATTTTATGGTCAGTAAATGAAGTGTTTCGGGCAAAGCCTTTCCAAGGAGCACCAGACACTGATGTTAAGGATCCTCAATTTGCAACAAACTCAATGTACATCACCGGTAGATTGTGCCGCATCTGAGAGTCAGACAAGCTCAAGTGAACTGAAGGTACATTAAATCACCTGTTTAATTGAATATTTTTCATTATAGTTTATTTCTGGTTGGGCTTCCCTAATTGCAATGGCGTGTTTGTGTCAGTAGATGGAGCTATATGCTCGTTTGCATAGTCCCATTTAGCCTCACTTTACATGACCTTTGAAAGTACAGTAGGACATTCAATCGAATTACTGATTGGGACCTTTTGTTTGATAAAAAAAACCAATATATCTTTTAAACTTTGTCAACTCTGTCTCCGCCAAATATAATAATAGTTCATGTTCATTACGTCATAAAAATCATTATCCCTATATGGTTTCAAGTACTCCTCTTCCCTCCACCCATGCCTGTCCACATAGTGTAAAGCTGTGGCCTCTGTCCCTGTCCTCAGCTTAGACTCTTGCTGTGGAGGAATGCTAAACAAAGCAGGAACATGAGGGAGCGCTGAACAGCTAAAGTGCAGCTCAAGCATCTGGGGCGAGCAGGTGTTGAGCTTTCAAAGGCTAAAACATCAGAGAATGGATGAAAGCTGCTATGCCCACCAAACTATTATAACAGGATGTCCCTTGATGCTGAAGATGTGTTTAGGCTATATCCACGAGGGAATTACTTGGACATAGTAATCACGCAAAAAAATCTTTAAATTATTTTAATTCAGGAGAAATATATGAATTTTGACCTGGTCTTATTTTTCTATGGTATATGTTTGTATTTAATGAACTGAAAGGGTTTTTATTTTCTCTAATGTGTGTCCTTAAATACATAAATCTGTCCATAAATCTGTGTGGACCATTTCCCTGCCACACATTAGCTACCATTTCCATAATTGCGGTTTTATCAGTTAGCCTGTCTTATCTGTTGCCTGGCAAAGATGGCATACAGACGCTTCCTTTTGGGGCAAAATCAAATGCATTTTGTGGTGGTGGAGTAAAGATTCCAGCAGACACAAAGAAAATAATATAACGATAAACCAGATGTAAGAAAGATAGATAGAAGAAAAGGAAATGGGCCCAAATCCTTAAGTGTAATGGGGTTGTGCTATCTGTGAGAACACTCTTCTCACTTGGCATCTGTGCACATCTGTAAGGCCAGGAGGAAACAAACAGGAAGGAGGAAGTGGTAATCCTCTGATCACATCACGGGGCAGACTTGGATCTTGCCCTCTTCTTCTCTTCCGCTGACCTCGGGGGCTCATCCGTAATTACATTATACCAATCGGAAGACTTCTCATTCACTTTGGCCAAGCCTAGAGGTTCAAATAAACATATGTCTGCTGCTCTGAGTCATGCACAGACATCTTGGTTTAATTGGAACCGGCTCTGCATTCGGCTGTTTATTATGGACACTGCACCTGCTTCTGTTTTGAGACACAAAATAAAAGTGATTCATTCTATGCCCACACGCAAGGCAATATATTCAGTCCATACACGTATTATATCCTCAGACATCTGTCATACAGTGGCTGCAACTTCAAAAAAATCTGTCATCAGGCATTTATAAACTGAAATTCCATCCAGAAATGTTTAATCTTCATATCATTGAATAGTTTATTTTACTTATGTTTTTAGTTGGAGGGCAGCATAGACATAGATTCACACAAATTTGTATTTTTCCTGATTTTCCCCATGCTTTTGCAAGTGTTGCTGCCCAAAAAAATGTCTTTCACCAACCATACCTCTTTTGTTCTTGTTGTTTATTTGTTATAATTAAAATAGCCAGAATACTCTCTGCATTTTAGATTGTGTATCATTTACAATCATGCATCTGAACAATATTGCATTACGTGATCTCTTCATACATGCTGGGATGCTGGACTGAACACATGTTTCAGTTATGTATACAGTGAGTAAGCCAAACTCCAGTCTGAAATATTGAATGAATGAATATTGATGAAAAGCATAAACAAGAAGTTTATACAGCACAGAGGAATGCAACTTTTCCACAGGTCAAAGGGATGTTCTGGAAACTAGAAGCCCACCAGGTTGTGTGTATTGTAGTAATTCTGTCGGGACAAAGATGGAAAAGGCCAAATAAGACGTTTTTTGAAGAGACCCTGCTGTGAACCATGCAGTGTGTGATTTACAGAAAGCATAAACGGATATTAGGAAATGCACGGCTTTGAAGGAGCACATGTTATAAACACTAAAAACAGGCATAATAATTAAAAATATATCCATACACTTGAATAAAGACAATTTATACATCAGTACAAACAAAGATGAAAGTACATTTAACATTTTAACAACACATTGGCTAACAAGAGTTTTTTGTGCGTTCATACTGTATTTAAAAAATGGTAAATAGTCCCATTCATATAGCGCTTTTCTACCTTCAAGGCACTCAAAGCGCTATACACCAAGGAACTACTTACCCACTCACATTCACACATTCACACACATTTACACACCAGTGTGCGCAGACACTGGGGGCGAAGTGGATTAAGTGTTGTGCCCAAGGACACCCTGGCAGTATCCACCTGAGCTATTGCCGCCTCACAGCAGCTCAGTGGTACTATTGTTCATTTCTTTTAGCGTGGTTGGTGTATTATTATGAAGGCATTCAATTATTCAATGGTAAGCCATTGCACATTACATATTGATCACTGTATCACTTCCAAAGGTTACTGTTTATGTTCTATTGCAAATAAAATGTTCAAAATAGAGTATATTATCTTCTCCGATGTTGTGTTGTAGTAATTATAATCTTGTATAATACAATTGAAGTCATAGCTACGAATAGTCACAACAGTCTATGTGAAGAAAACAGAAAACCTCATATGCACAGATTTTCCACAAAAATGTCAACAGTTACAATATGTGCGGGATCACTCTGTGAAACTCTATCCCGATGCCAGCTGAATCCAGAAAGCATCCTTCTAAATCCCAGGCATGAGGGCTCCCAAGTGAAAACAAACAATACACGAGAAAGCAAAAGCGTTGGCTTCTTATTGTTGGCCTAATCATATGATCGCATTCCAGTTTGGTGCTCCACCTGCTTCAATAGCACCGTTATTCTGAACAAGCAGATTATGTTTTTCAATAGGATTGTGCCCAGAGACACTGCAGAGCCACTCGGGCGGAGGGCTTCAAAGACAGACTGAGGTGTGTGGCACTGGCATTGTCTACATCAGAAGAAGAGAGCAGAGATTAGAGATAACATGATCAAATTCATCAAACAAAACACTCACACCAATCAGGCACAACTTGAGGACCACTGCAAAAACAGTAACTAACAATAGAAATATGCATTCTATAACTGTTGAATCCAGGAACATTTATACTAGGCCTTTAATTGTTTAGTCGATTAATCGGTCGATGCAGTCGACCAAAAATTGTATTAGTCGACTAATTATTTTATTGGCATTATAAAGATTTAAATTGACAACAGCAGAAAAGATAAGGCCTGGAGTGTGTTAGTTTGGGATTTGGGAGGGAATTGTGAGTTTAATCTGCTGTTTTACAGATAAATATTGAGTTTTATGTAAAAAACAAAACAAACCTATAATAGTACAAACTCATGTGATATCTGCTGATCGAGATATTTAACAGTTTTGAGAGATTTTGCCAGCACAACATTTTAGTCGACTAATAATTTCTCATCTAAAGCCTTAGTTTATACTATTACCGGAGACTGTACAGTTTGATCCCCAAATGTGAGTCACAGTTCCTCACTTGGATCGCTTTTTGAGACTGGCTGCTGCAGCACGACAACTGTAGTGAGCACTCAATAGGTGAATATTTGATGTAGAACAGTACGTTCTCAGCCCTTGAGTATGATGCCCAGCCTGCACTATCCACTCCACGATCTCCAGCTCACTGCAATTTGTGGCAGTTCATCTTCAACCTTTATTTTTTTTTTCTTAAGAGGATACACATTGTAGTTTGAGTAAGAATTATCTGAAACATTCCTTTTTCCTTCACCCGCTTTGTTATGCTCTCTCTAACCATGTGCTTCATACAGACTAGGGACCTCCCATAAGGCTCAGATGGGTGGTCTTAATAGTCAAAATTGCCCCTTTGGTTACACTGATTGTTAACCTCATATAAGAAACAGGCCTCAATAATTATAAGCCAATCAGAAACCTGTAATCTACTTCATTTTACAAAGGCGCTGTAACTTTAAACTTTTCCTTTGCCACACATGTGACATAGGCCTGTGTTTATCTTGGTAAACTCTAATTATTGTACATGTGTATATGTATTATTTTTATTTACAGGGAAATTCCACCAACGTCAGCAGATTTTTGTTGTAGCTGGTATTTGGAAAATGTAGCTCCTGATTTTTTACTTTAAATTTCCAGCTTCAACCTCTTTGCTATGTCGATATCCTTTTAAAAGAAGGATATTTTATATAAGGAGATAAAAGGTTGAATTCAAGCAACAAAACGAACTTCAACAGTCACACGCTGCATTTTTTCACCTCATATATCGTGACCTATTTTCAACCTGGTGGGTCAAATATTTCGTACAGGCTTGTCCCCTTTGGCCAAAACAACAACAAGCGCTCCTGCTGAGAGTTTGCTTGTTTGAATCACAGTTGATTTTACATTCTTGTGAAACTCAGGCCCCACGGGGAAAAGCAGCTCATCTCTTGTTTCAATAACAAAAAGTTTAGTGTAAAAATGGACAGCTTTCTATATTATTCAGCTTTTTTCAAATACTTTTAGACATTAGCAGAGGAAGAGAAACTCCAAAATAGCTACAGACAAACGCCTCTGGTCTGATTCCAACAATTACTTAATACTTTACGAACTACTGTTGGAATGTTTGTGTTGTTGTTTATGCCAATACAATACTGAGCATTTGTGTACATGAATGAATGCTGGAAGATTTCTGATAGGGGTGGATGATTTTGACAAAATATACAGAGTATCCCGAGAGCAATATAGATGATCTTTGAAACCTTTTCTACAAATATTCAATGATATTACATCAATCTAACAACAATGTATCCAAATGTTAAGATCAGAATTTTGTTCCATTTGAATTTGTTTGGCAGCAGGAGATATCCTCCATATTTGACATTTGACATTTTTCTCACACATGTCAAAATGTGTTAAACCCATATCCATTTTGGTTGTGTCAATCCTGGTGCGACAACAGTAGCACTCACTGTAAGGAATCGCACAGATGGAAAGAAAGCTGTTTTTCACACACTGGGTGGAAATAGACGGTGACAGCAACACATAAAGGCATGGCTGTGGTTTGCATCTGACGTCATGGCAATCCAAAGTTTAGGTCCAACCACAGGACGGCCACAAGCATTTTTCAAGCTATAACAGCCTGTAATTACAAGTTGTAACACTGAACGAGACAATGGGAGCCAACAGTTACATTGACCTGAAGGCGTCAAGGCTTTCACACAAGAATTTGCATCCCGACATACTCTCTATTGCATTTTGGAAATATCCAACACTTAAATATTCTGGTGTCAGACTAGTTTACCTTAGATGTTTTATTATGGAGTTACCTACACATGAAGAGGCATATGATGATATTGTAAAATATATTTATTATGATAGAAATGTTTTAGAAATGTACCTACGGATAAAAAAAGCAAGTTTAGGAGCAAGTTTTACAACGTAATTTGTGCAATGCAATGTGATTTATAATGCCGCCACATGTAGTGAATCTGCACAGTGACCTCCCAGGCATGAAACTCTATCCACAGCTAATCATACTTGTCTCTTTTTTAACCTCTCTCTCGCACTCATTCACTTTTCTCATTTCTCACTGTCTGCAGCAATACACCCCACACCAACACGCTCAGAATGCGGAGTAACCAAACGCCAGATCCCACTTGTCACCACACAGCCGTAGGTTAGCCAAAGCAAAGCATTTCCCAAACGCTTTGTGGCTTGTGATTCCCATTCATTTTAATTCCCGCGATGCGCTGCCCCAGTAATGCACCGAGAAGGTAAATAAAGGTAAAAACGCACATGTGACTCCTGTACAAGCTTGCTTCTGGAAAGGCATTTGTGGTTTTTATTGCACAGATGAAAGACACTCTGAAAAAGATTGGGTGCAGCTGGTCTACAGGGCTCACATGGGGTTGTGTTTGTATTAGAAATATGTGAATCCTGTGTTTCTAATAGTTATGTAAGTGGAGACATGGCTACGGTTCTGGCCCAGTCCAAATTTGAGAAAAATGCTTCATTACATGCAAGAGTGACTTTGTGCCACCTGGAGTAATATTTATTTAATAATAGTGAGAATGAACGTGGTGGACAGAGCAACACTTCTTGTCCAGAACCCTCCCACAGAACACAAATATGTTACAGAAATTCAACAGTCCCTCATCTGGGTCAAGAAAGTGAATGGGTCAATTCACCCAAAACATGTGTCAGTTTTGCACACTGAGAGTGCGTGCAAAGTAGCCGGTAGACAAACGGGCAGAATTCAAACCAACAACCATATAGTAAGTGGGCAAGTTACAGTACACCTTAAACATGAAATTCAATAAGCTCGAAAACATTAAGCTTTTTTCTTTCTTGTTAATCGCATGCTTTAATCGTACCGTCACTCAACTGCACACTCCTAATTAAATGTCTCATGTTACGCAAGGCAAAAATGTATTTTTGAACTTTTAATCAGTGGTGTAAGGTAGACAGTAAAAAAGGCTTAAAAATGTAAAAAATGTTTTTAAAAAAAACAATCAAAAAGTATCTGGCCACCTATATGAAACATTCTGAATGAAAAAGGAGAAATTTGTGAATATCAATTTCTTAGAATTATTTTGTGATATAAATAATCACAATTAAGGCGAGACACTAAAGGTGAATAGGAAAAAATAAGATAACAAATTGAATCTTCATCATGTAATGTTTTCATATAGAAATAAAGGATTTTATGTGTAAAAACTACAAAAATTGCACATATTTGGGACAAACCGACAGAGCCAGGTTTGAATTTCTTACATCATTTTGTTGACATATTAGATACAAAAAATGTAAGCAAACTAGATCTGAAAAAATAAATAAATCCTTAGATATAAACAAATCCTTCTGCACGTCCCTTCAAAATCTTTTTGAGTACAAGATTGTAAAGTTTGGTGTGAGTAGGTTCAAATGGTGATCTTTATGTCCGTATATGGAAGATGCAAGTTGATTTAACAAATCAATGAAGCATCTTTAGGAGCAGATAGGACAATGCTGTGTCCACATGAAAGCCGATATGTTGAGAGGGAGAACTAAACAAAAAATCAAAATAATGTGTATTGCTTGTAGTGTCTTGCCTTAATCTTAATCTTAACATTCATTTGAGATATTTAACCTATTATTATTAACTTTAATTGGAAGTATTCAGCATGAACTTTCCTAAAATAAAAGAAATAAATGGCACATTTTATTATGTAATTTAGGCTTAGACATTGCTCGTGTGGTGAGTGCATTTATAATTTTTCCTTTTGTAATTAGTGTTTTAATCCTATGTCACATTTTTACACAGTATTATGCCACTCAAGTAAAGTAATCAATTTAATCAGAATGCAGTCCTCTGATTGAATCATGTATTGGAATGTTGATGCATGTGTTCATAGCCTATTCTGAAACTAAAAACATTTTTATTAGGAACATTTTCAAAAGAATTCCAATACTTTTACTTTTAAGCATATTTTTGTTTTTGCAACATATACATTCAACACTGAAACGATGCACAGTAGATAAGTAACAGACAAACAAGCACACAATAACCACAAAAACAACACAGCAACAAAAAACTCTGCAGTGTACTTCAATTTGTTTTCTTATTTTATTTACTTTAACTCATTTTTGGCTCGTGTATCTATAATTTGAGTGAACATCTGTCACACCTTTAACCGGTTGTGTTGTTCTCCTCAATTAAAAACATACATTGAGTGGGAAAAGGTATTTAGCAGAGCAAAATTGTGTCAACAAATAAGCAACGCAACATTTTGACCGTTACTTCTTAAAAGGTTACGATAAGACGGGAGAAATAAAGTAAAGTGCTGTAGGGTTGTTCTTGTCAAAAATCTGCGGCTTCACCTGTGCTTAGGTCCGGACGAGTGAGCCGGGGAGAGGGAGGAGAACAGGAAGAGCTGCAGAAGTAAATCAAACTGCAAGATGGGGTTTGTTTTTTGACCAGCAATCCATCCATCATTCTCAGAGAGTTACATGAAAAGTTGGAAAGATTTAGGAGCAGGGCGGGGCTTGCACAGGGTCCGCTTTGTTGCATGGCTTTTGAGCTGGGCTACCTGAGGGCCACTGGATCTTACATGTGAGTGTCAGCGAAAAGTCCTTTGTCTCTTCAAAAGCTCTGCACTTCAGACGCTAAGATGAGAGCAATAATCTGCCTGTTCTTGGTTGAGCCACCCCAGGTCTTTGTACTAATAACCACAGTGTCTCCAGATCAAAATGAGAACTAATTTCCCTACAGAACTCACAGAAACAGTTAACAGCACAAGTAGTTATTCTTGCAGTAAACATTGATGGCGTTGTGCTAAATGTGTATTCCTATGGCGTGTTTCTTGCGGCTCTTGCAAATGGCTGACAGTCTCTTCCTTGTGGTGGAAACGGCTAAATGAGAGCGGAACGTTGTGGAGTTGGCTATTTGTAATTTGCAGTAATGGCAGACACATGTACGCATCCGAACAGGCCTCTAGCAATGGAAATGTTTAGCAACACACCTGCACACAAAAAAGATGCGACTTCTGAAAAAGGAGCAGAGCCAGAATCAGTGTTGTGACAATTAAATGTGTGTCAATAAGTGTTTCCATCATTAACGAAGCAGGCTTGTCTTGATAAAGCTAAGTTGCAGCTTGTTTTTGGTGCACCCTGCCTTTACAGTCCATAATACTACGGGAAAAATGTGCAGTAATGATACACGACTACTGTATCTCAGGTCTGGTTCACAGCTTGCATTCCTCTTGTATTTGTTTACCTAAGCTGACTGTTTATATTTGGGGCCATACCTGTCAGCATGACTCCAAACACAGCAATTAGTGTGAAGGGAAAAGCAAATAAAAAGTGAAACACAGGCCAAATTAAAATCTCAACCTCATTTTGACTCCAGACACCAAAGCCGGAGTTCCAATTTGTGAATGAATGCCAACATGTGCCGTGTGAGCATCGAAACCTTTGATACCATTACCACTTTCTGTTTGAAGGATTTGTTTGTTGCCTTTTGTGTCTATCTTACACCAAGTACTTCAAAGTATTGCATTTTGAGAAAGGGACTTACCCCTGAACTTGAGAACATAATTCACATGGCCAAGTTTTGAGTAACTATATTTTGGTACAGTTAGGCCAATTGTTTTATTTGGTGTTATTCAGAATACAGTTATAATGCAATGTTGGGTTCAAACTGAAATTAGGAAGGGGAAAAGAAGTTATTGTGGTATGGCCATGTGCAAGTTGTCCTTCTCTAATCAATGATAAATACACATAATGCTGTTTTTATATTGCTTTCTTTTCTTTTCTTTTTTAAAGATAGTATTCTTATTTTTCGGAATATTGTACTCTGATTAGACCATGTCTCAGAATATGCTACAAAATGCATTTTAATGTAGTATTCAGAGAATACATGTTCAAAGTTTTCCCCCCATTACTGGACAAAACTCTGTACCAAGATACTCCACCTGGCACTTTTGTATGTTTACTTTTCTAACTGCTTCAATCATTTAGTACTCATGCTATAACCTGGCACCAGAATCTTTACTATGACTTTTTTTGTTGTCAATTTATTGTTGTGCACTGTCCCTGTCCAAATAAAAGCTTACCATACCATTTGTTATATATTTTTTACTCTGTGGTAACTCAGTATTCTTGTAAATTGTGGATCCTTCCTGTGGAGTTTCCAAAATGACCATGATGTTAGGGGCATTGGTTCAGAGTTAGGGTGCAGAAGATTTAGGGTAAACCTCCCGGGGCTTCTCTATGTCACATATCACCAGTTCAAAGGGCCAAGAAGATTTAACTCTGCCTTCTCAGTTTACATTTGTTAAATAGTTAGGGTTATAGGTTATACTTTTGCACAACACAGGTTTTATTTTTGATCAATATGAATGATAAACAAATCCTTATGTGTTTTTGCAACGCGATAAAGATCTAGCATAGGCCCAGGGTAAAATCGTTGATCTCACTTCGAGTGTCTGAAGCAGCCTTAGTCTATCCTCCCATGTTTGTCCTACAGCTGGACGCGGAAGGGTGGAGACTTTAGGAAAGGGCGTGTTGGAGACGCGCAACCTTGAGTGAGAGATTGATGAGACGCTCAGTGCGCACAGAACATCTTTGAGAAAGTTTGACAGATTATGAAGATCCAAGCTGGCAACTACTGTCCACACAGGCAGGTTTCTACGCAACAGGTCCTTCGCTGAATAATTTGCATTGCACTGAAGGAGAAACAAGAAGCATGCTGTTTTGGCTCTTTGGTTCCGAGCAGGAAATCAACTCATGGGATGTAGCGGATGCAGAGGCAGGTTCAACTCTGGCAAGGTGCTGTCCAAAGCGTCCTTGTTCTTTACCATGCTCCTAATCTTCTCCTACTTCTTCTACTGCCTCAGTGGACTGTGTGACTCTGCTCCCAGGACTTTATATCGGCAGGACAACTTCATGGACTATGATTTTGCGGATGAATTACCGCCCCGTGTCTTCCCTGACGCGCACAACGGCACCGACGCTCAGCAGGTGGACGCAGTCGGACACTCGCAGCCCAGCCACAGCATCCCGGTGTCCAACACGTTTGGGGTAAAGCGGTTCCCACTGGCGATTATCATCGGTGTGAAGAAAGGTGGGACCCGGGCACTGCTGGAGTTTCTGCGCATTCACCCAGACGTGAGAGCCGTGGGCGCAGAGCCGCACTTCTTTGATAGATTTTACGACAAAGGACTGGATTGGTACAGGTACGCACAATGTTTTTCATGGCGACCTAGAAGTGGGTTTATCCAATTTAGGCTTTATATGACAAGACAGCCGGTAGGCTTATTCTAAAACGTGATATATATTTTACAGGAAAATTAATTAAAGCCTGAATTCCAGTAGAAGATAGTAATAGTAGTACCTTGTCCTGGGTTTCAGTGACATCACTAGTGAATCTGAAAGACTTTTCGAAGATTTCTGCCCATTCAAAAGAATAATTTAGTATTATGATTTGAAATTTAATTCACTTGAACCCCAAATAGGTATCTTTTAGAGCTAGGCGGCTGGCAATCAATTGGGATAAAAGATTAACTCTCATAATAAGATGTTTCACAAATATAGATAGCATCTAAAGTTTATTGTAGTTGTTACAATAAAATGATGAATTGTAGGCTGTGTAAATCCACTTCTTAAAGCAGGTTTAAGCAGTCAAAAGAGTCAAGGGTTAGGAGAACAGGTCTGCTCATCCTATCACCTTTATAATGACGTATTTGGATCACAGAATGCAATTTTTTTTCTGCTGGGCTGAAGTGTGGTTTCTGAAAATGCTCCATCATTATGACAGTGAAATACCATAAGATAAGATTGAGGTAGTTTTTATCTTTTACTAAAATTCGCTCAGTTAGAGCGTTTGTCCCCTGATCCAAAGGTTGGCGCTCAAATCCTGCTCCAAGTAGAATCCACTGTCCCACAGGTTGGCAAATTGCGGTCCCTCAGTTGAAAGCTGTTGTTGTGTCCTTGAGCAAGACACTTAACCCGTCTGCATACATTTGGGTATTATGTGTGTGTGAATGGGTGAATGGGTGAGGGATTGCTCTATGCAGATACATTTGCTTTGAAGGTAGAAAAGCACTATATAAATATGAATAATGACCATTTATGGATACATTTTAATGGGATATTGAGGCATCATGGAGATTAGATAAGTTAACTCAAATACTTAATATTGCTCTTAAATGAATGCACTGACATGCACAAGGCATAACAGGTTGCAAGTAAGCTTGAAAAGGATCACTTACATTACAAGGTGTCAAATTGTTTGCCTAATATAAGCTTCACCATTGCACACATAAACGTGACGGTTAGTGCTTTGGCAAACAGGGGCTTGACAGAGGACCCCGAAACTGTAATTTAATCAGCCTAAGTCCTTAGCTGTATCTTAAGTGCTAGCATACGGACACATGGAAGCACTCATTGTTAATTTTTAATTTTGGCATGCTAAATCACGCACGCACACACACACACACACACACACACACACACACACAAACTTCGAAGCCTTATCTTCTCCACTTGTCTCCCCTTTACCACATGAGCTGCCCCTCATCCTCACCACATCCTCCTCTTTCTTCTTTAATGAAGCCATGTTCCTCTTTCGTTCCCTCCTCGCAGCATGTCTCTCTTTCATAAATACCAACAGCAGATCTGATGTTTCCAGGCACGTTTCATGAGCATGTACATGATCAGATGATTTACTTTTTAATGTTGTCACTTGGGGCGAGTCATGCTAAAATATGTAACTCTTGATGCATTTGTCACAAGTCCAACATAAAATTAAGTTGGGGGATGACTTTTCAATGCATTTTTTGATTCTGCATTTTCTATTGAAAGTTTTAATCGAGGATTTAGCATTAAGAACAATCTATTAAATCTAGTAAAAACAACCTTCAGAGATTACTGCCATTTGTGTTATTCAATTTACCCAAATATGCATAATTGTGGATCCATTGAAGCATTAGACCTAGTTTATATAGCTGTTTTATGTTTATTCTAGAATGTATAAAATGTGCCTTAGTCAGAGTTATCACTGGCAACAGAAAACTATTCTCAATTTTTTTTTCTGTGTTGTCTTGTTTGCATGTGTTTGCCTTTAATCTCATTACGGGAATGGAAAAGCCACAAATAGCACACCAAAATGAACTGGGTAAAGATGTCATGATTTTCTGTGTTGTTTTATGGCTCTAAGTGGACTGACTAGAGTGATGGGTTTCATGTGGGACTAAAGAAGAGACCGCAGAAGACTCCTAAACTTTGGCTTTCCATGGCACAATGGCCTGATTGTCACGGCCTTGTCGCCATTATGTGGTTTTGGAAGAGCTTGCTTATGTTTTTTTCCCCTTGGTTGTCTTGCAAGTCTACCTTTTGTTATGACAATAAAATGTTGCAGAAGTGGTGTGAGAAATCCTGACAGGAATGGTGAAAAGATTGTTTAAATTATGAGGCGTTTGAAAGAAGAAAAAAAACTAAACATCTACTGTATTTGAGAATATGTCTTCACCATGAAAAGATCAGACCATTGTTATGGGCAAGACTGTAGAATTAGATCTTTTCTAACTCTACAGATCTTTTTGTTGTTGTTGTAATGTAAATAGTGTAAATTTGACTAATAGCTTGTTCCATCCTGTTATGGTTTTTAATCAATATGTTACACTCTGGTCAATGTGCTGACCTAGAACTATGGCACCAAAAGCCATGCACAATTGGATTCCTATCAACATTTACTGTGGATCTTTTCAGGATATGCCAATGAACTTAAAAAGGAGATGGATTTATGTAAATATTATGTAAATGTTGAGGTTCTATTTTGGAGCAAGGAGAGTTTAGTATTAATCACATCACAGGTACAAAACGTGTTAAGGTATGTCACTTTTCTGGTGGAGGTTCCATCGCCTACTTCTTCATGAAGGTGTTATTGCTTTGCCTGGAATATTCCATAGTACGGCATTAAATTTAGACAAGCGTGTGAAACCACCAGGCCACCAGTTACAGGTCAGATCTGTGAATAGGCAAGCCCACAAGAATGCATATTTTTTTCAAGCTATATTAGAAATGAAATCACTTATAATTTTATGCAAAGTTACATAATGCAGCTTTCGGTGTAATCCCTCATTCGTTCAGGAGTTGGGCATGGTATAAAAGGTTCAAAAGTAATCATCTGGACATGGCTTTTCACAGCCATCCAGAAGTCATTTCCTGCCCTACGAGAGGAGTTATAACATGGACTAATCTAGTATAGGGCGGTATAAAGTCTAGCTCCTCAGACTAGTACCATCTGTTTAAAAAGATTTCTGGATGGCAGTAGAAATGTCTCGATTTCAAAAACAGTGTCCAGGTGACTACCTTTGTAGTCTTTTTTACCATTTAATGATTTGGAGAAAAGCATGATACTTTGGACATGTATGTTGTAAAAGCGAATCAATCAGTCAAAAGAAGCTGAGGTTAGAGCTAAATAGTGAACTTTATCTTAAATCTTAGCTATAAAGAATCATATTTAGATTCAGCTCAACAAAATCTAAAAGCCAACTAACAACATAACGCAACTGCTACATAGAAAAACCGGTTTATGCATTTATTTCTGCCCTTATGCATGTTTTCCCTCTTCACCACACACAAACACACACACACACACACACACACACAAACGCGTGCACACAAACACACACAAACACACACACGCACTCTGTGACCAAAAAAATTTGGAAAAATAGACTATAATGCAAGGAATTAATTTTCAACAGGGGCCAAAACCTCGTTGTGCTGTCCAGCTTAAAGCCAGAGGCAAAACGTTCTGATTGGTGTAGCTGACCAGGAAGTAGTCTCTTTAAATTCTGACTTGCAGTGCTGTGTACCCTGTACGGCAGGGTTTGGCTGGAGTTGGAGTTGGCAAAGGCCCATACTTACACCCCATATGGTGGGAATTAAAATTATTTAAGGTGCATTGTGGTCCACAGAGAGGCGAGCTTTCAGTCATGACAGTTTAATAGAATGGAGAATAGGCATGTGCTGTCGATGTAGTTGTTGTTTCAGTCATCAGAATCAGAATCAGATTGTATAATCTCTGCTGTTATGCTTAGTAACATTGCTCTGACAATTTGTATTTCAGAGTATGACCTTTTTGCATTGAATTTGGACAGAACTTAAATTAGGAGTTAGTAAAATGTCATTAATGTTGCAATGTCTAAAAAGTTATGTGCCTCAGAACATGTGTGCCGATATAAGTAAATAAGTGAAAAGTATGTTTAGTACAACATCTACTGTACACTACACAATTAACACAGTATAAATACAACTATCGTACAAACCCATGCTTGGGTCCTGCTGCGCTTACTTCCTTCAAATGGTAAACCTTAAAGTCATTAACAGGCATCAATGACCTCACTTCCTGATGGAAATCCTCATTAATACTGGACCTCATGCACCACACACAAATTACCCCATCATTTAAATAGGTTGCAGGTCCTGCCCACACACATGTGCTGCCACCTACGAACACACACAGTTTGGGTCCTAGTTATACTGTGCTTATTGAGTAGTAAGACAACCTTTCAAAATCTGTTTAAAAAACTAAAAACAAAAACAAACAAAAACGTGAAGAATTATTTTGGGTAAAAGTTAACGCTTGCTTGTTGGCATTATTTAAACAAAACTACCATCAGTAATTATTTTACAACTACTAAAACAACTGCAACTCATGTTATGTCTATACTGTATAGTCAGTTTAGTTCTACACTGTATATCATGTCAGGAACTAAGTTTGAATAAACCCACATTAAAACATATTGTAATGAGTGAGTCAGCTGATAAACTGCCCATTAAAGATGTCACATTTACCTGTCAAGACATAAAGGGCGTCCTGCTATATAATTCAATAGAACAAAATGTAATGCTCTTTTAGATTTGTACCTCCTATTGTGAACTGCCCCCATTCCTTCACAAGTCACATTAATATTCAGAGCAAAAATATCAGATAGCATGTATTCTGTAGGTGCCAACATTAGTTCTGTCAGTCATGTGGTTTCCCAGGAGCGTCCACTTGTTCACAGTTGAGAACAGGGATTGGTTTTGCGAACAGGAGTCCTGACAGATTGACGTCTAGAGATCGGATTTAGTTTGACATTTAAATACCGAGCCTTTTGATCTATATGTTTATTATTTTGTTAGCCAAGTTCAAGGCTTACCTCAGGGGACACTTGCTCTTAACAGGTTAATTGCTGTGATGCATTAAGCCTTCTACTGTTACTGCTATTTCTTTTTAGACAAGGGCCGTGAGACAGTATGGCGACTGAGTACGACTCTATAGTAGATCTCCCACCCACAATAATGATCCCTTTGTCAGCGCAGTGTGTCGCTTTGACACCAGTGACCTTCTGTACAACTTTTGTTAGTGCACTAAACTCACTAAACTGTGAGTGCAACAATATTATTACCAAGTGTGACCAAGTGTCTGCAGTTAATGCGTGCCATAGCATAACTTTTCGGACCATGCTATTCTAAGTCAAACTGTGGCGTGTGTGTGTTTGTTTATTTATTTATTTATTTATTTATTTATTTATTTATTTATATAGGCTGCTATCATATGTGACCTGTAGAGGAAGTAGAAGTATAGGCTTAATAATAATGTTTTGTGATTTATGTTTTAAAATATTCTTTGCACCAGGTTTTGAGGGGCAGATCATTCAATATCATTAAAAGCGAATTTGTATTACAACTTTTTAATAATGAATTTGATGAATATTAATTGCACAGGCTTGGGTCTGTTTGGTCCGAACACCGAGCCAGCCTTTAAGCCAGCCAACATCGATCACTTCAGAATATATTCATACTGTATTTCTCACTATCTTCATCACTGCAAACAATTTCACTGTTCTCCTGAAAATGGCATTTATTTGTGGTTCTTACACAGCCGTCTTTGACTTGGGCGCAGACCTGCCTTAGATTAAGCTCTCCAAGGGATGAATATTACTGCTCTTAAACCACCTATTCTGGGAGGCAGGAAGTCTTGCAGCCTCGTTGCCAAGATTTTGCATTTAATCTTTTGATGCCTGCAGCCGAGAACATATCAGTGGTGTAATTGACGCGACGGCTCTTCAGGGAGGAAAAGCGCTACATCCATTTAACAGCAGGGAGTTCCAGGCTTATGTGGCCTGACAGCAAGGCTTGCCAATATGGCTAAATCAAAAACATCTTTCCTGATAAAAGAAGTCAAGAAAGTGCTCCTGTTTCCCAGACAGTAAGTTCTGACAGAAACAATTTTGTAAAATGTAATGCTTCTGTTTTTATACCACATTTATTATGACTAATCCTGCTTTACTACGTATGGTATTACTTAATATTTCCTTCTGCTACCACAACTTCCTAAAACAAATGCTTCTCAGCTTGGATGGTTTTGCCTCATGCCTCATCCCATTGCCATCCCAACAGGGACAGGGGAAAAAAGCTTTTTAATTATAAACGTAAACAAGTACATTCATCGTTTCTCCCTACTTCTGTCTACAAGTGATAAACACATCCACAAACAATGACAGAAACGACATGTTATAAATCATGGTCGATCTGTTTACGCTTTGGCACCTCAGATTTATGAGTGAAAATAGCTGGTATTGATTATCCAGTGGTGAGGCAGACAGATGAGTGCGGCAGGGACCAGTATGGACACAGCTCATTAAGTATTCATGAGTATAGGACTCAAGTTATGGTCATTTGCCCAAGTGACACTCTGGAAGGACATATCCAGGACTGTACATGGAGGAGTTGACACCTATCCAGAGCAGTAAGTAATCAGTCATAGAGACAGACATATCGATTGGACAGACAGGCAAGAGGAGGCCATTTGAAGCTCCTTTACTGGCTATAAATCAATTAAAAGTCTTTATTATAGGTATCATTTAAAGAGGTGGATTGAGATGTCTTGATTTGAAGTAAACAGGAAACTCAAATCTTATTCAGAAACCATCTCTGATTACCACATCTGTTATTTCCAAAAATCTGAATTACCTTTTCAACACCCGCTCCACATTCTGTCCTAAACATTACTGACATAGCTTGGATCCAACAGTTTTAGGCGTACATAGATTCTTATGTTTTTCTAGATAATGCCGATTCAGCAAACTTTTTCATTGAATTGCAAAATTGCTACTTCAACTATGAACACTACCAAATGAGTGATACCTGGAAAATGGCTAGTTACACAATGCTCACATTCATTGACTACAGGCAGTTTCAGTGATTCATTTGTTTGCTGGCCCAAATATAAAACTCCAACAACCTTAGTGAGAGCCGGAGCACTGCACTTGCCTCTTTTTTGTTATACTAATGCTGATGGTTAAAGGAATTGCTGACAATCTGTATGAGTTTGAATCTGGCCTATAATGATCTCCGACTTAAACCTCAGACCTAGTTCAGTCGGTTAAAATCACACTAAACCACTGCGTAATTCTATATAAAACTTTTTTAGGTTAACGGCATCAGGCCTGCTGCAATAACACTAACTTAACATTTGCTAATACCATTTTAACACTTGCTAATACCATCTTACTTAAACCCAAATTTCTCCTAAATATTTACATCAGTGTCCCAAATGAAGAGCATGTCATCAGTTGATTTCAAACTTTGATCCAACCTATGTTCCATATGCAACATACATCTTACACTTTTCTAAAGAGCACTTTTCAATGACAACTGGAAAATGCACGGGCTCCTTTTGTGTTTATTTATTTTGTTTCCAGTAAGACACTGTGTTTGACAAATGAACAACCGACACACTCATTGTTTTGTATTTAATTGTAATGTACAAAATCCAGATAAGCTAAACCACAAGTCACTCAACAAACTGAATAATGGTATTCCTGCCTCTTAGCTAGAGGGTCATGGGTTTGATTCCCATAGTGTAAAAAATGTCTGTGTTGCTTTAGTTTATTACAGTACAATACATATTTTCAAAATAGTAATAAAGAAAGTAATAAAGTAATCAACTCACAATACTAGTCATCCGTTCTAATTCTCACTTCTTGTGTTTAGGTCTGGGATGGGTTTGTGGTAGTTGTAGAGTTGATGATGAGGAGTACTTTGCTCTCATTAGAAAAGAGGCTTAAAAAAAAGTGTACAAATCACAGTTAAGTGGTTCTTGAGGTTTTGTGGTGGTGACTCAGGCTTGTGTGAATAAATTAATGGTTGTTACAAACCTTAAGAGCATTATGAGGCACCAGGCAAGAAAATCAAATACATTACCTATTTCAATAGTATAAATAATTTGTGATAAAAATGCAAATAATTGGCCTAATAGGTCATTGTTCTTACAATATCTCACTGATATTATAAAAATACTGCAGGCAATATACCAAAAGAAATACAATAAAGATTTTGTTGATTAGAAATTGTTCTTTGACCTCTGAACAATAATTTGTGTATGCATTTCCTACATATCTACTTTTTCTCATAGGAACCTGATGCCTCGGACGCTGGACGGCCAGATCACCATGGAGAAGACCCCCAGTTACTTTGTTACTAAAGAAGCCCCGGCTCGTATCTGCTCCATGAACTGTCAGACCAAGCTCATTGTGGTGGTGCGGGACCCTGTTACAAGAGCCATATCAGACTACACCCAAACTTTGACCAAAAACCCGGGCCTCCCCTCATTCCAGAGCCTGGCCTTAAAGAACTCCTCCAGCTCGGAGATTGACACCACGTGGAGCGCGGTGCGGATCGGCCTGTATGCCAAACACATGGACAACTGGCTCCAGCACTTCACCCGCGACCACTTTCTCTTTGTGAGCGGAGAGAGGCTGGTGTCCGACCCGGCTGGCGAGATGGGGCGTGTGCAGGACTTCCTAGGTCTGAAGAGAGTTGTATCGGACAAACATTTCTATTTCAACGAGACCAAGGGTTTCCCATGTCTCAAGAAGCCAGAGGGAAGCAGTAGGCCTCGGTGTCTAGGCAAGTCAAAAGGCAGACCACATCCAGAGATTCCCACTGAGGTGCTACAAAGGCTTAGAGACTTCTACAGACCGTACAACCAGCTGTTCTATCAAATGAGCGGGCAGAACTTTGGGTGGGACTAACAGTGATCGACATACTTACATTCACAAGCCTCTATTGAAATGACTGGTGCTCTCAGGGACAGGATAGAGAGCGAAATTGGACGTTTACAAAGCCAATGACACTGACATAGCACAAATGAACTGGCGGTCAACGAAAAAGTCTGATAAAGTCCAATGTCCAGTTAAGGCCAAACTTATGACAACGCCAGTTTTTGGAGATTGTGTGATCCAGCATGACCAAATCCAAAATACTCATGTGTTTTAAACTGTAGAATTATTTGTATGTATTTATTAATAAGTGACTATTGACATTGAAAAAAAAAAAAATGTTAAAAATACAAACCACTATTTTTGCTTTTAACAGTATTACCCAATCTACCCTTTATTTTATGACTGAAATGGCCTTTATGCGTTACACCATTGTTACCTCAAGTGTACATAGGGAAAGAGCGTCACATGATTTTGTATATGTTTACCAAAAAGGTGCGTTACTTGTAATTACCTGTGATTATAATTTAGAGCTTTTCAGAGGGAAAATAATGTTGCAGAATCATCTTTATGTTGTCTTTATGTCTTCTTTATGTTTGTATATTATTGTATTATTGTCAGTGTGGATAAAAGTTTCTTATGAAAAACTTTACTGGCTCAAAATCATTTTAAGTTAATTAATAATGGCTCAGCAGTTGAGTGAGATTTAACTGTTATCAAATTCAACATATTTTATATAGTGATTTATGAAGTGAAAAAAAACAAACTCATTTTAGTTTAATAACTTTTATTTACATTGAATTATACTGTATGTGTTTATGTATTAACATAAATGTTTCGTGCTTTCATAGTTTCATACTCAAGCGCAGTTGGTTCTCACACTCTCTACCTCCACCACATGCACGTCTGCAGTCACCACGGCCTGTAATTATGAAAAATGTCAGCAAAATGAGAACTCCTTCTTTGAATCTTCTCTTTTGTGGATCTGTCGTGTATAGGAACAAAAAGACACCCCAAAAAAGCTTAAATACTTGTGAAATTGTGCATAAGAATGTCGTACAAGTAACAACCAAAAACTTAATACTTTCCCCTTTCCTATTTGGTATTGCGTTTAAGTTTTTAAGTGTCGGTTTAATACGTCTGGCATGGACCACACTAAAAAGTAACAGCATTCATCTCACTTCATCTGTGACTACTTTTATGGCTTGCTGTTACCAGTTATTCTGATAGCTGCCATTAACAGACTAAAGACTCCAGTCTGCCATATGGTGAATGCGTTGGTTTGTCAGGACCATGGACAGCCCAGTCGCCTTGGGTCATTAAATCTGCAGAGCACCAAATTTGATCTCAAGTTGTCGCTTAACACACTGCAATGATGTGAGAATACAAATGAAGTGGAGGGAAACAATACACAGACATACGATCAAGAAAATGCAAACTTATTAGCCATGAACACATCAGATAGTAAGCAGCCGATAAGTGTGTAGCTGTGTGGAGTTCATGTCATTGGCTGAAAATAAGTTTGCCTGCCTATAGAAGTGGACAACATATCAATACTATTGTGTGTGTTGTTTTGAAGAGATGCAAAATTTGAATATTAAGCATATATAACACAAAACCATCTGAAAATGTAGCCAAAAGAGCTGATCTTTCAAAACTGGGTAGAGTGACATTTCTGTACTTTTGTGAGTAAAACAGATCACATTTGCTTGATACCTAACCCTTAGTACATTTATAGCACATTTCTGTTGGATTGTCACCATATCGTATAATTATTATTTTCAGGATACGCCAAAAGAAATATTTTGATAATAATTGTTGTCAATATTGCCCACTCCAACTTACTATTATTAACATATTTCAAGTTATATGCATGCTTTTAAAATAAAAACTTAACATTATGAACATTTATTTTAAATTACATGTTACTAAGTCTGTAAATCTTCGCTTACTAGGAAAAGCAATTTGTTTACCTTTACTCTAAATGCAGTTTCCGACCATTTTAAACCACAGTTTCAGGCCATACCATCAATTCCTCATGGTGGATTTGTTGGCTTGAACGAAAATGGCTCGTCGAGGATGGTATTACAGGGCCACTGGCAATTTGTGAGATTAGAGGTGATGAGAGTTTGGGGAGGTGGTTGTTATTTAGGGAAAAAACAAGCATATGGTAGAGTAATGGGAAACATTTGGAGGGAGGGGACCAGTGCTGTGCTGAAGGACAGGGACCAAGTAGATAAAGGAGTGAGGATTACTGTGTTAAAAGTGCTTTGCCACAAGATGAAGATGGTTCCTACATTTTTCACCCAAACCACAGTCTCAGGGAAGTAATGCGCTGGGATTTTCTCTTGCTCTTCTGCGGTTGGGGCCTCACAGTGTGCTCCGGAGTCCAACGTTAATTGATGGGAAAGTAATTTAGGTACGAGGGATTTTTCAATTGCATGGAATAATTCAATACAGTCAGTGGTAAGCTTTCAGGGACTACATGGGGTTTTAACTACAAGTACTTTACAAAACTGATTGTATAGCACTTGAACAGATTAGGCTACACTTTATAAGCGGATGATTTCAGGACTAGAATGGAAAAGAGAAATTTTGCAAGTCCATTTTGATATATAAATAGATAAAACAACACTAAGTTAGCCAAGTTGTTGAGCACATTATTTTCCATGGAACAACAGCCACGTTGCCTTTCCACCAGCATAATTCTTCACATAAAAAATGTACGCACCTTGGCTTCATGCATTGTGTCTTTTCAATAGACCTAATTCATTAAACTAATAATTACAGCTCAATGCATGGACTATAAAAATCTATCTGGTTAAATCTATGCCCAGCAACACACCTCTCTGTATATGTTGAAGTCACAAAATAGAACTTGTCAGAACTGTTGGCCAAAAAGTAGTAAACCAAAAGTCTTACTCCCTCAATTTCTAAGAATTGGTCATTTTTTGTGAAATGTATCAAACCATGCTTTTTTCCCCTAAACCAGGGGTGTCCAAACTTTTTTCACCGAGGGCCGCATTTTGAAACTTATACGGAGCAGAGGGCCACAGACAACCAGACAATTAAGTGAATCATTCGAAATGTTGCCTTTGACATAGTTTTGACGAACCTTTAACAACATTAATATTAGGTTGGTATAACATCAAAATGCTTGAATTTTTCCAATTTTACAGTAAGAACTACTACTTTTTGTTGTTTGGACCAACTTAGCAGGAAGCTGGAGGGCCAAAAAAAATTGGTTGGCGGGCCGCATTTGGCCCCCGGGCCGTAGTTTGGACATGCCTGCCCTAAACAAACCAAAGATTTGACCCAGTTGCATCAAACGAGACGGATCCATCTGCTCTTCTCCGTTTTGAGCCCAGAGCTATAAACCAGAGTTGTCATAGTGCAACATGTCACACAAAACACACCAAAAGATGTGCAACAATCTCATTTTCCTATGTCTCTTTCTCTCGTGTGTCAGAAGTCTTGTCTGGACTGCTTTGCCGAGATTAGTGAGGGTATAAAATGTACAATATTCATGAAAAGGACGCCTACTCTGATCCAACCGAGACTTAGTTTCAGCGTTTTGATTTCGAGTGACATCATTGCCTTCAAAGTGTCACCTTCCCAGGCCTTTGCGATGACAACATACTGCTTAATGTAGTGATTACTAAACCAGTGGAGAGGTGGAGCTTTGAAGCTATTGTAAACTTTACAATGTAAAAGGCACCCTCAATGGGACAATAAGCAAGATTGAAAAAAAATATGACATTCTCACAGGGTGCTTGGTGTGA
The DNA here is from genome assembly GCA_015082035.1 of Chaenogobius annularis. Classification (NCBI taxonomy): domain Eukaryota; kingdom Metazoa; phylum Chordata; class Actinopteri; order Gobiiformes; family Gobiidae; genus Chaenogobius; species Chaenogobius annularis. The sequence goes on along the minus strand of BJKM01000418.1, from coordinate 79,974 downwards.
GTAACCACCTACCTTCCTTGATACCACATCTAATTGAACTGTCATACCCGTTTCAGTGATGGACACCATGAGCCCAGGGCGTCTTCAGGACCAGGGCATGGGTGCTGTGTGAATCCCAGAGATAACGTGCCTTCAGGTGCAGAGAGATGATGTACACAGAGTCAGGTTACACCAGACTGGCCCAGGACAGGTTGACGGAGGCTCTGATTGATCCTGAAAACAGAGAGGCCTGTGGGAGAACTAAAATGCAAGGTGTTGTTCAACCATCTCACAAGATTGTGGTTTGAGTTTATCAAAGAATAATTATTGATTCATTCAATACATTATTTTGAACACAGAAAAGTTACTCAAATGAGGCTATGACATGATATCAGAAGAGAAATTCGTTTTTTTTTATTACTTTGGGCAATCATTTTTACATTGTACCAAACACCTTAAAACAAAAGTCAAGATGAACAATGAAAAGGAAAAAATATCAGACAGTGGAATTAACGGGTCAGGACAAAGAGCAAAATGTGTGTTTACATCTAAAGTCAGAGACCTGAGATACTGCTGCCACCTATAGGGCACTAAGTGACAGTAGCAATTTGAGATTTCCAAATTCTTCAGAAAACTTTATACGGTCATCCACGCTCCAACATCAATGTTCTTGTCTGTTTACACTAAAAGTCATAGTCAGTACATCCTCTATTCCGGCCTGCAGCTCGTCATGCTCCTGCACAGCTGAGACGCCTTTGGGGGTCCCAGTTAGGATGAGGTCCCCTTCTTCCAGGGTGATGAAGTCACTAATGTAGCTGATGAGATACGGAATAGAGAAGATCATCTGTGAAGTGCAGCCGTTCTGCCGCAACTGGTCGTTCACCTTGAGCCACAGCTTGACATTTGAAGGATCCGGGATGTTTTCTTTGGGGATGAACTCGCTGACTGGACAGGACGTGTTGAAAGCCTTGGCCATGGTCCAGGGCAGGCCCTTGGACTTACACTCGTCCTGGATGTCTCTGGCTGTCATGTCCAAGCATAAAGCATATCCCGCCACGTGGTCCATAGCGTCAGACTGGTGGATCCTTGTGCCCCCTTTGCCTATGACGACCCCCAGCTCCACTTCATGGTGCAGGTTGCTGGTGTACAGGGGCACTACTATTGGGGACCCCTCTCTTACGTAGGCTGACGGAGGCTTCAGAAAAAGCACGGGCTCCGTAGGAATGGCATTTTTCAACTCCTTTGCGTGATCTGCATAGTTTCTCCCGACGCATATTATTTTCCTGCCCCATTCCCAAAATCGATTTAAATTTCTTGCCGTCATCGTAGTTCACTGCCAGTTTAAGCCACACTAAAGCTGTCTGCTCCAGTTAAACTAAACTTTGACCCACACCTGCCCCACACACGCCGACGTCATTAACTAACCTACGGTACGCGTAAAAGGACAAAATATCACTATGCGTAAAACACAAAAAATGCAGTATTGGCATTGTAAAAAGCGCAAAAAATGTTAAAGTGATTATCACAATGAGTATACGGTGTAATGATGAAGTAGTGTGCTTTTAAAACACTTTACGCATCGATTTGACTCACACCCCCGTTCTTGATTGGTGGAGTCTGGGAGGTTAAAGTGGAAAAGTAGGCGGAGGCGGAACTACACCGAAAACCGAACTTTTCTGGTTTTAATGATTTGATAAGACTATCGAGTTGTTATGTTATTGAAGACACTGGTTAGGAGTGCCTGCACTCTAGTAGGAGCCGTGACAACATTGAAATTTGGTACGTAGCCTAAAGAATACAGTTTATCCTTAACATACCGAGCACGTTGTGAACGTTACGTGACATGTTTACCTTTTTGACAGTAGATAGTGTAGGATCTGTCAAAAGTAGAGGCCTAGCGGGGTCATTCTGTGTCAGCATTTGGTTACTTACAATTAGCTGGAAAGGAGAGTTTCTGTAATTAATGAAACATTAATGAATTGCAAAAAGTCAATTGTATTATTCTTTAGTTTTCTTTTTCTATTGAAGCCCCATTTGAAGTCCAGGCCCAGGCGGCTGCTCTGCTTCACACTGCTGTCAGGAAAAGCTCTGTGGTTGAACAAGCCAACATGAAGGTTGAACTAATTCCAGCACTTTCTGACAACTACATGTACCTGCTTATTGACACAGACACGAGAGAAGCTGCCATTGTGGATCCAGTCGAGCCTATAAAGGTATTTGTAGTATTGATTTCTATATTCTTCTCCCTTATTTATCTGATCTTAAGCATATCCTCCATTCAAACACTGCTTTTACAGGTTGTGGAAGCTGTCAGAAAACATGGCGTTAAGCTCACAACTGTTTTGACAACACATCACCATTGGTAGGGTTAATTCATAATAAATTACAATAAATCACTTTAACTTTCAAGTTTCAACACATTTGTGTGTAGTACCAATTTGATATTTATACTCTTAATCGTAAATCGAAAGGTGACATAATATTACTGTGACATGTCCAATTTGCATTGGTATACACACAAAGTACTCATAGAAAATCAGAATGATCCAGACTATTTGACATAGTTGTGTTGTTATAAATGTGTTTTATACTGTGTCATTCTATCATATAACACACACTTTACAGGGACCACGCAGGGGGTAATGAGAAAATGGTGAAGTTGATGCCAGGCCTCAGGGTCTACGGAGCCGACGACAGGGTTGATGCAATTACAAAGAAAGTCCCGGACTCTCACAATTTTAAAGTAAAGTATCTCGCCAATATACATTCTACAAATGCACTTGCAGAGACACTTTTGTTGCATGTTTTTCTTTTTCAGATTGGAACACTTTATATTAAATGTCTCCATACACCGTGCCACACGACAGGTCACGTGTGCTACTACGTGACCAAAGAAAACAGCAGCGACCCACCTGCTGTTTTCACAGGTACAGCATTGTAACTAAATGTTCTTATCAGAAATACTAACAAATACTAACACATTTTTTTGCACCCTGTTTTGTAGGTGACACTCTGTTTGTTGCTGGTTGTGGTAAATTTTTTGAGGGAACAGCAGAGCAAATGTACAGAGCCTTGATTGACATTCTGGGGTCCCTTCCTCCAGAAACTGTAATTTCACTTTTTCTGTTCTTATACATTTAACATAAGATGTTGCAACAAATGTTTTTGGATTAGTGACAGCAAAACTGTTTTTGTTGCAGCGTGTCTACTGTGGTCATGAGTACACTGTCAACAATTTGAAATTTGCACGCCATGTGGAACCAGACAATGAAGTTATTCGGAAAAAGCTTGCATGGGCAAATGTATGTGTATGGTGTGACGCATGCAAACAGTCATACCGCTCTTTCCATCAATTAATTTAATGTACTTTATTATGGTTTTGTGTTTTCAATATCTGTAGGAGAAATGTGATAAAGGTGAACCCACCATCCCCTCCACTTTGGCTGATGAATTCTCTTTTAATCCTTTCATGAGAGTCAAGTATGTATAAAATACAAGAAGAAAAATGTTTTAATATTTCAAAAAAATTATTGTCTTTCTTTGTCTCAATCATTGAAGAGAGAAGACTGTGCAGGATCATGTTAAACAAACAAGTCCAGTGGAAACCATGAGAAGCCTTCGTAAGGAAAAGGACACTTTCCGCGTCCCTAAAGAGTGATAATCGAACAATTAATTTTTTGGCTACAAACACTGATCACAAAAAGGTCTATTGTACATCCATTTCACCACTTTTACTATGTTTTGTAAATTGGAGTTTGATTTTGTAAGCTGTATAAACAATATATAAGTTAAGTTAATTTTATGTTGTCCCTATCTTCAAACACTATAGAGATGTTAACATATCATATATAAAAGGCTATTTGAAATGAAATGTGTGGACATGTTTGCAAGATGCTGCATTTTAAAACTTGTTTCCTACTGTGTTTGTGTATGTGTACATAATGTAAATTGACTTGTATGTTAGATCTTTTATTTTCTGTATTTTAAAATAAGGTCCAATTGCAGAAATTAGGGATAGCAGTGCAAAGGTCTGGACATATGCAGCAGTAATGCTGTTATCATGAACATGGCCACTTACACTAGACACAGGGAGGATCATCACAAAAGTCTTACTAGAGTTTAACATTGGGCGTTATGTTACTCCTGTAAACGTGATATTCAAACTACATAAATAAAAAAGTGCTGTTTGATGTGTCTGGTTCGATTAAAAGGCCTAGGTTTAATGGTGTTGCTCTGACTTCCTTTATCACAACATGATCACAAAACAAACGAGAGGGACAAAGTAGGACCGAGACACGCTCTTCACGCTGCCGAATGCAGCAAAACAGCTTTTAGTTTCTTCAGTTCTGTGCCTGGCTGGCATTAGAGCAATACTGAAAACTGCAGCAGTGTGGTAGATTTATCCTAGATAATATTCATAAAACAGTCTAAGCTTCGTATACGATTGTGCGCATGCGTGAGATTAAACCATGAAGGTAAAGGTGATTTCCATCCTGGAGGACAACTACATGTACCTGGTCATAGAAGAGGAGAGTAAACAGGCTCTGGCTGTGGATCCAGCGGTCCCCAACCGGGTAAGGGCTTGTCTTGGCCACATTCACACTGTAAAAACAACATTTAAGTGGGCCTTGGTAGAAGCATGAACCTATCATTAGTATTAACAATTAACAAAAGGATGAATATAAGTGTTAACTTACACATGAATAAATAAACATTGCCTTCTGCATAGCTGTTAGAAATCGTGAAGAGGGAGGGCCTGTCACTGACAGCTGTTCTCACTACACACCACCACTGGTTAGTTTATCATTTTATTACATTAAAAGATCAAACTTTTAGAAATGTTTTGTGTTTTATGTTACTGGAACCCAGGGACCATGCCAGAGGAAATGAAGCTCTTGTCAAAGAGATTCCAGGTCTGAAGGTTTATGGAGGAGATGACCGCATTGGTGGTCTCACTGATAAAGTGTCCAATGCTCAGGAACTCAAGGTAATTATACAGATTCCACTATTTAAAGAGTATAAGAGGAACATGCTCTCATTTAGATTAAACCTTTGCAGTTCAACTCTATCAATGTCAGGTGCCTATTCACTCCCTGCCATACCTCTGGTCACATGTGCTACTTTGTCTGGGAGGATGAGTGCACTGATGCCCCAGCTGTGTTCACAGGTCTGTCTTTTGAGGTAATGAACTAGACGTACAGCTTTTAGGGTAAAACTATTGCAATAATTGTCCTTTTATTTAGGAGATACACTATTTATTGGTGGATGTGGACGTTTCTATGAAGGTACAGCAGAGCAAATGTATCATAACCTCACCCAAGTACTGGGCTCTCTTCCACAAAACACGGTAAGATGACCTCAACCAGTGACTGACTCATCAGTAAACAACACAATGAAGGCACTGACTATGGATCGTTTGTGCAATGTGCTTCTTTTGTGTGTATTGTTTTGTAGAAAGTCTTTTGTGGACATGAATACACCAAAAATAATTTGAAGTTTGCCATGCTAGTGGAACCAGAAAATGAGAAAGTTAAAGAAATGCTGAGCTGGGCCAAAGTATGCCTGTGTTAAATATATGAAAATCCTTTATTTGTTCTGTATAATGTTATTTTTTATTCTAACAGGCAAGGGATGATGATGACAAACCCACTGTGCCGTCTACTCTAATGGACGAATTTGATTACAACCCTTTTCTTCGGCTTTCGTAAGTAAAGACTCTGTGTTATCAGATTTATAGATTCTATTAACTCAATCAAATGTATAAATAAAATGTATGCTTTCAATGTTTGAGACAGAGAGGAGGGGGTGCAAAAGTTCACCGGTAAGACAGATCCCATAGAGGTTTTGAGGGTCCTACGCAAGGAGAAAGACAATTTCAAAAAGCCAAAGGAAAGGTTGCCTCCGCATGCAATGTTGGCTTTGGAATGGGGACTTCTCAGGCTTTGACAAGCAGTTTAATGCAAAAAGCAATATCATTTATGACGATTCAGCGAGACACAAGCCTGTACACGTGCTGTTGGTCAGATTTCTAACCCTTCAAAGGGTTGTGTGCAATTACTGTATTTTCATTGACATTTGAAAGCTGCTCATTTGAATTGTAAATAGATTGAGCTCCTAGCTCTACCTAAAATTAGTAAAATTATTCTAATAAGATTTTTACACATATATTTTGATTTATTATTGTAGACTGTTTGAGTGTGACCTCATTTAACCCATCTTATTTGTTTATTCAAGTTTTTTTTAATGAAATGTGACCTTTAATATCAATTATACACTTCTCAAGTCTACACTGTTAATAAAGCTCCAAATACTTTCCATTACCTTTATTCAAAAATATATTATCTCTGTCTTTATAAATATGGCAACACAGGATCTGCCACTTGTTTGACACTAAGTCAAGGCAGAAATACAAATGCATATTGTACATTGGTAACATATGTTTCTGTAATTGACGTTTTCAGATTTTATTCAGGTCTAATAGTTCACCACTTCATGACGAGCCCATTGGTCATCTTCTCTACAGTGTGATACTGTGTGTGCAGCAGTTCTCTGGCTCTTTCACTGCCTACACTCTGCAGCCATGTTTCATAGAGCTCAGACACACATGTCTGATCCTCTGGAACAACTGGAAGGTCTGCTTTGTAAAGCTCATCTACTTTTTGGAGAAGCTCTTTTGGGTTCTGATCTGATGAAGGTTTCACTTGTCCACCACCATTGATGCAACCTGAAAAATAAGTTTATTTATTGACTCCAAACAACAATTGGATTTAATTATGTATAATTATTGTTTCAGGCGCAAAGTCTGTACAGTAAACAATTCTCACCTGAGGGACAGGCCATAACTTCGACAAAGTGATAGGGTGACTTTCCTCTTTTAAGCTTTTGTACAAGATTCTGAATATTGCGAAAACCATACGCTGCAGCAAATGACAACAGAACAACACCCTCTCTTTCCAGAGTTACCTCCTGGAAGTCTTTGTTTCTGTGTGGGGATTAACCATTGTCAATTATAGATGATAATAAACACATTACAAGTCTCTTCCACTCAACCTTACCTGAGGGTCTTATATGTGAGCTCCTTAATCTCATCTCCAAACAACTGTTTGGCAGCATTAATAAAAACATGATGGAGGTAACCCCCAGAGCTGCTACCTGCATGACTCAAGTACTCATTCTCACTCACATTACTGAACCTGTGAACACACATTATTGAAATATGTTTCAATATCTTTTAATCCAATAAATGCTTATTTATTTAGTGCCCAAAACTTACAGAATGTCAAGTGGTGTTGGTGTCACATCATTTAAACTTACATTTTCCTCTTCCAGCATTTTCAGAACTTCACCTATAGAAAACAATTCAACATTTTTAAATGGTTATTTTACCAACTTTGCATGAAGAATAAAGACGACTAGTGACCTGAAGTAATGACACAATCAACTTCTCGGGTTTCCTCATTTGTCAGGTAGAAATCTGACCTTGATGCCTCAAGTTTCTTATCGAAGCATGGCATGACTGTCACATGGTAAATCTGCTGAGGATTTAGCCCCTGGTAGAAACAATCAGAAATAAATATACTAAAATGTACACATGTACATTGATACATACATGGTCATAGGAAATACCTGCTGTTCAGCAAAATAACATTTAACAAGCGATCCCATCATCTGCTGAGGGGAGCGAGTAGAACTAATGTATGGAAGAATAAATTCTCCATGTGTCTTTTCTGCATAACAAATCCATCCTGAACAAAGCAAAGGACATGTCATTTTGAAAAATAATAATACAAGAAAATATTTAACAAATTAATCTAAATCTAACATGGGGCCATTACCTGGACAAGCAGACGTCAGCATAGGTAGAGCTTTGCAATCCTGTTCCTTTCTTTGGAAGCGCTCCACAAACTCTTTCTGGCTCTCCAAAAGACTAAACGTCCGGCTGAAGCTGGTGTCTAATACATGGTGTACCCCTGGAGCACATTCCTTATTTAAGTAAGACTCTTAACTACAACTTTTGTCAAGTATATGAAAGACGACATTATTACCTAGGTTTTTTAGGAAAGTAGTAAGTCTTCTGCCCGTCTCACTACTGCTGAGGCCATAATGTGCAGCGAGAGATGCTCTCGACTGTGGTGACACAGACACCACAACCACCTTCTGCTCTTTTTCATTGGTCTGCGTAATGAACAAGACATCTATACATAGTAACACTGATCTAAACAAAAACATTACTCTGTATTGACTGACGGTGTAATACCTGGTTGTTGCGCAGCACCTTGAAAAGCTCCTCATGGCTTTGCTGTGTAATAAGGACACTCTCAGCTGAAGTGATACAACCACTGCAGGCCAGACAATCATTGAGTGTGATTTTGGCTCTCTCTAGCTTTTGTTTCCCACCATCCTACAACAGATCAGACACAAAACAATATAGAACACAGATCAATATTAGTAACAAAACATAACAATTGTACAATATCTCCACCTACTCACATCTACTCACAGACCTGATTGACCTGGATATAACTGCCATCATCCTCTATTTGGATTTTGGCCACAGACTTTCCTTGTTTCTTTTCTACTTTCACAGGTTTGACACATTCCTGGGAACAAACAAATACAAAATAACCATAAGCCATAACCAAAACTCGTCCTCATAATGTTGTCAAAACCACAAAAATAACAAAAACAAGAATAAAGAGAACCATACACAGTTAATGTAAGAAAAATATTTACAGAGTTTAAACCAGAAGTTTTTTTTAGCTGAGTCACAATGACAAGTAAAAACAAACGGGCCAGCAGAATCTCACATATTGGGATGAGGTGATGAAACAGTCTTTCTTAGTACAACACGGCTTTAAAAGTGTGTTAGACTTTGTACTGTAGTGCGCATTATTCATTATACAGTAAATACACCATGGATTAATCCATTTGCGAATTTCCTGTGAACATTGTTTAATCTGTTTCTCTATTTCACTGTCGCACTTAGAGGCAATGCAGTTGGGATTTGGCGAGTTACAAAAAATAATTGAATCGAATATAATACCTGAGATGGCGTAATGAAATCATCCAGGTCTGTCAGCTGCAGGACACCGCTGAAGTGAGACGCCATTGCTTTTCTTGCGCTCTTCTTCTCACTGGTCTGGGACATGAGACATGCTGGATAATAGCGCAGACTGCTGTTTGTAAAGGCACACTACAGCGTAACTGCTATTTTTCCTCACAAAACCTACATTGTACAAGAGGCCCATGTGTCTTTGAGTTGTATAATTGATTAATAGAATTAATGTTATCTATTTTCTCAGTGAAAACTCACGCATGAAGCCCATGGATGAAGCACAGTGTTGTTATGACTACGTAGTCGTAAATCCGCCATGTTCTCGCTCCGTAGCGTAGCAGCAGCGTTGCGACAGATCCGAACGACATGAGTGTAAAAAATGATAATACGGCAGAAACAGAGACGGAGGAAACGAAAAACGGCAATGAGACGATCACCATTCATACCAGCCTCGGAGATGAGGGTCAGTTACTTTAGAAAAAATGCCAACTACAATATATTTATTTATCTTTTGGTCTACATTAACAGCCCTCTTATCACAAATACGATAGCTAAGCTAGCTGCCACTAGCACAATAAAGCTAACGTTAATGCCTCATTTTTAAAAGGAGCAGCTAAAGTGCACAATGATATAGTAAAGCTACACGTTGTCTACAATCTAGTCAGTCGTCTCCAATTGTCCCTAACATTGATATATTGTTTATTATGCAGATGAAGACGTGCACAAATGTGGGCGCTGTCAAGCTGAGTTTACCACTCTGGATGCTTTCATCCAACACAAGCTGCACAAGAACTGCAAACGAGATGCCAGCAACAGCCAAGAGGTAATGACATCTATATTTACTGTCTAAATGTAGAACTATGTAACTAATGTTGTATGTGTATCTTTTACATAAACATTTAATAGGCGGTTGAGTCAAATGGAAGCTTTTCAGACGTGAAAACACTTGAAAGTATGTAAATAAATAAAAATGATAATGCTCATAATAACGGCAGATACAATTTTACAAGTTAAAGTTTTGTTTTTTTAAAACAGATGAAAACAGCTTGGGTCCTGGTCAAAGGACGAAAACGTCTTCACATAAAGCTACCAGCAAGTCACATCGGACAGAAAGATCCGTGTCTGACAGTGGTGTTGAGACTGACAAAAATGAATACAGCAGCAACAGTCGTTGTCTGTGTGCTGTGTGTGAGAAGACATTCAAAACTGTGAGTTATACACTATGATACCAATTGAAAACCTGAAGTGCTTCCACTTACCTTGAACTTCTTTTTAATTGACAGCTCAACATTTTAAGAACTCATTTGAAAACACACACAGATGAGAAAAACTTTAAATGTGAATTATGTGACACCTCTTTTAGAACTAAAGGTTCCCTAATACGACACAATCGTCGCCATACAGGTACAAAATAATATATTCAGTGATGTTTTTAAGTGTTAATGAAATTCATTTGAAAACTGTTTTCTTGTTTTCCTTTTAGATGAGCGGCCTTATCGGTGTAACCTGTGTGGTCAGTCTTTTAGAGAGTCAGGGGCTCTCACAAGACATCTAAAGTCTCTTACCCCTTGCACAGAAAAGATTCGCTTTGTTCAATATAAGGAAATATTAGTCAGCAAAGATGGAGCACGTAAAGGTAGATTTGTGATTAAGAAAATTATTTTATGACATTGTGATTTTGCAGTGGTTTAGCCTGTGTATAGTGATGGCAATTCTGATGAATTACCCAGGAGTTGAATCTGACCATGACTCAACGACCGAACCTCAGGAAGTGATTGTAGTGCAACAGCAACAAAGTGAGGAGAATGAGGACGAAGGAACACAGACTGCTGTGGTCAATGTGGTTGAAATGGGATCCCAGGAAGTCCTTCATCAAGTTCACATTACTATGGCAGTTGATGAAACAACTCAAGAACAACAGGTTAGTTAAAATATGTTTAAGTTTGTGTATCCATTTTCACTATTGTTGTTGTGTTTAATTCCTTAATGTTGATCATTAGGTTATGGTTGAGCAGTCACAGGCAGAAGCATTAGCTGCAGCAGCAGCAGCCGGTGACAGCCTCATCTGTCAGGCAATCATAAACTCTGGCATTACCCTGGAAGAAACTGTGGTGGAAGAGACTTCACAGGAGCCTGAAGGAATAACTAAAGTCATCTCTGTCTGCCCTGAAACTGCAGAGAATTTTACTGAGATCCATGTCAAAGATGAATTAATGGAAATTGATGTTGAGGTAAGAAAATTGCTAACTTACTGTGATTGTACACTACATATACGTAAATGTTAGCACATAATGCAAATATAGCATTCTGGCTATTATGGGCTCTTTTATTCATTTGAAGCTCTTGTGAACTTAATAAGGGTATTATATTGTCTATATATTAATTTTCTGTTTGCTTATTTATCACAGGATTCCGATGAAGGAGAGGGTGACGGAGAAGATAACAAATCTAAACTTCACAAATGTCCCCACTGTGACCGTACATTTAAGGGCATTAACTACCTCCGCTTTCATGTTAAGGGTCATATGGGTAAGCAGATAAGTAAAAAATTATTAATTAAAAAAAATAAAAATAAAAATAAAAAATTCCTCAACCTACATTTTTCTCTCTGGTGTTTTTCCTGACAGGATACAAGCCTTTCAAGTGCACCATCTGCCAGAAAGATTTTTTGTCTGGTTACTTACTGAAAAAACACATGGAAATCCATGTCAGTGAAAGACGGTACAAGTGTGGGGAGTGTGGGAAGCTCTACAAAACCATTGGACATGTTCGTGAGCACATGAGAGCCCATTCAGATGAAAGACCCTACCACTGCAACAAATGTGACCGAGGTTATAAGACCAAGGTAATGGAAGCGTAATTTCCTTGATAATTATCCTGCCCTAAAGAACTTATTCAAAGTCTTAAACAAATGTTTGACTTGTAATAAAAGTAATGAAATATCTAATATATGTCTGTGATTTGTTCAGAATGCCTTGCAAGTGCACCAGCGAACCCATGGTGATGACAAACCTTTTGTTTGTCAGTACTGCACGAGAAGCTTCAGAGAAAAAGGTTCTTTGGTGCGACACATCCGGCATCATACCGGAGAAAAGCCATACAAGTGTCTCAAATGTGGCCGTGGCTTTGCCGAACATGGGACCCTCAATCGCCATATGCGTGCTAAAGGTCTGGAAAACCAAAACAAAATGTGCATTCTCCTTGTTTTCTGTTTAATTAACAATCTCTTTTAATGTCAACCAGGAGGCTGCCAAAAAGAGGCCACTGCGACCATCATCTCAGAAGACCCTCATGCTGTGCTGGTGGAGTTCTCCTCTGTTGTAGCAGACACGCAGGAGTATATTATCAAGGTGGGATTGAATGCATTTGTACATGTACTGTAAACTAAGAGGCATCATGAAAGTTGAGAAAGCATCCATTTTATGTATATTATACATATT
>BJKM01000418.1:0-62500 GCA_015082035.1 Chaenogobius annularis | reverse complement strand
AAATCAAGCTCAAAATTATGGTTATTTTGCCTAAAGTAATCATTTGCGCGCACACACACACACACACACACACACACACACACTAGTATACTTTAATATAACATCACATCTTGCTTTTCTCAAACACGGCTGCTTGCTCAAAATATGCCTTGTAATGTTGGTTTTCCTTTCACCTTTCATTAATTATTCATACATTGTTTACACAAAGGACTGAGGTCTGTTTCAGCAGCACTTTTAGACAAATGCAAATCCATTTTTACATATTGGTGGTTGTTGATACTTCTATTCTGAGATCGTCTTTTGTGTGCAAAGTTTTCTCCTTATTACCTTAGTGCCTGTATACTTCACTGCATAAAGCAGCTCTGGATGTTTTATTTGTGGTTGCAGTGATTCTTATAGAAGCCTTGAGTTGTCACTGGTAGCTGCAACCACTTCAGAATAAATGCGTTCTGCTGCTGTTAAAACAAAGAAATGAGAAAATAAGATCAGCAAGACCATTTGAGTCTGTCTCTGTCCCAGAGATTTTTCTCGCCCTCCCATCGGATGTGTTCTATTTATACGTAGCCTACTTCTTTTGATAAATTCTCTTTTAGGTTGTAATGGACTGGCTATCGTTGATTCCTAAAATGGGCTGCTTAGAGTGATAACATTTGAAAGTGGTTAAGTTTGAAGTTTGCCTACCACGACTACTTTTTGAGATTAGTGATATTTGAATTAAGTAATCTGAGAAACATTTAGCCCACCTTCTTATTCTCCAATAATTACAAAAGTTACAAATGTATTCAAATGTATTGAATAATTTCAGATTCTTGTCTTGATTGTGATCATGACAACATTCACAAATACCTCTAATAGTTAAAATGACACATTTGTCGCAGTTGTTTTGTTTTGGAAATAATTGTATTATAGCAATAACGTCCCATCTGGCAATATATGTTTGTAATTTTGAACCTTACATGAGAGATTCTTATTTAAATTATTTAGCAAGTTGAGGATTTTTTGTTCTGTGCTTAAATTTAGCTTGTGTATATTTAAAGCTCTCCTTTCCTAGTCTGTACCCAGTTACTTGTGTGTGTGTGTGTGTGTGTGTGCGCGCGCGTGTGTGTGCGCGCGCTGGTGCTACTTATTGTTCTTCCTCTCAGTCATTGTGTGACCTGCCTAAGGAATCCCGCTGAGGCTCTCCTCTCTCCCTCCTCATCTACGTCCTGATCATCATCTTTTCTCCTCCGCTGAGAAAAGCTCACTTTAACAATGCTCTCAATAATGATGGATGTCTTGTCATCAGGAACCAGACTCATCCTGTCACCTGTGCACAGAAGGAGCACCTTGACTTAACTCACAGAGGAGATGGGGAACAGGAAGTCTTTTGGTCCTGGCAATGAAGTTGTGGAACAGCTGATGCCGCCTGAGGATGTTTTAGAGGAGTGCAGGGATGAAAAACGCCCACCCTCTCTCTTACTCCATCTGGCTGCATTCCGAGTCTGCAGCAAGCATTTTTGAGCTCCTGGACTTAAATCTCATCTGTCTCTTTCCAAAAATAATGGCAACAATATCGGACCAAGACTTTTCCAAACTATCTCTGATCTTTGGCACGCCCTAAGGCTTGGAAGGCCATGGGAAGGGACAGGAACCTTGCCAGACGCTTTCGGTAGAGTCCTTTGTGTTTTGATCTCACCTTTCCATTGTCTGTTTCTTTTGTCTGTTATCTCATTGCTTGGATATTGTGAGTCTTGTCGACATACACTTACATATGTTGTAACTGAGCATTGTGGTTGCAATTAGTCTATAATTTTGTCCGTGTTTTGCCACAGTCTTGGACAAAATAGTCCGAAAATAGTGATCACACAAGTCATTCATCTTTCTTTTCACGTCGCCCTTGATCCACTCCTCCTCTGTTTCTAATTATAGACTCCTTCGGCCTCCTTATAATTGAGGGCATCACGAAGCCTACATTCAACTTTTGTGAAAGAGACTTGAAAGTTTTGCTAATTCTTTTGTCAATGATAATGCAATTTTAACTGGAACAAAACAAAGCAGGTTCTGATTAAATCACTAGCGGCAGATGATACGTGTCATGAAGACTTCAAAACTGCCCCCATTCTGTTCGGTTTTGTCTGAGATCAGTGATGGCTGTCCTGGGAAGTTCTGTGGCCTACATAGAGAGAGTGCACTCGACTCCCAAAAGTTGCGTGACCCTGGCCTACAAAGGGATCCAATTTCTCCATCTTCTGTCTCCACTGCACTGTCACATATTTTAATCTTTGAGGGAATTCTCAAAATAACATTTTCAAATCCATTCTGTACTTTTGGAGAGCAATTTATAATGAATCTTTCATTTTCGGTTTGTATTAAAGATGATATATAAGATGACATATATTTAAAATGTAGTGAACAATGATTTCAGCTACAAGAATACAAACAGCTGTGATAGTTAGAGAACTGACCTAGAGATACTTCACTGCCTCGTCTCAGATTAAAGCTGACTTGTTAGTATTTAAGGGAGCGGTACCTGTGACTGCTAATGCGACAGAGGAGCAGAAAACAATGCTTCAGCTCTCCTTCTTTTCTTCTGCGCGACTATAAACAAGCTGTGCCTTTGGATTTACCCTCTGCTCTTCCTTGTGACAAGAGGCTGCAAGGTTTTTTTTTAACCTTGGATAAATAATATAACAAAGATAATGTTTTGTGACTATTTTGAATCCTAAATCTGTTGTACCATTCTAAACATGTTTGCCAGGATCTTCATCCCTAAAAAGCACCGGGAACGTTTCGATGAAGTCGTCTCACAAAACTTAATGAGCCGAATCAAGGGGCGCAGCTTCAGTGACCCTAGCCGCAGCCACCTCCGCCGTAGCCGGAGTGAGGACCACCCAGAGCGTCTCTTAGTGTCGACCCGGGCCAGTTCAGTACCCCGGACCCACGCGGAGGAGGGTGCAGCCCCTCCCACTAGAGGCATGAGGAAGACCACTTCTCTCATCGCTGGACACTCCAGCTCAACAAACAACTGCAGGTCTGTGTCTAGTGACTTCATGGTGTGTATAATCAGGTCATATCTGTTCAAGTATCTTATTTTTTATTATTATCCCTAACATATATTCAAGGCCATACTGAAGCCACACACTTACACAAAACAAGATTCAGCCTTCACTCACCGTCTGTACATTCCTCATCCTAATCTACTTGTTATCTTGTTTGGGACCCATCCCCCAATATCGACTGAAAAATACCATCACGTTTGACCTCCTGTACTGTATTCAATATGTGTTGTTTATCATTGTATGCTTATTGCTGAAACTGTTTTCCATTTTCCTAGAGTTCAAGTTCCCCAGCAGGCGCCGTCATTTGGCTGCCCGGGTGACTGGCGCTCTTTCTGCATGTCTTTCCATGTCGCATCTGTCATCAAGTCAAGTTCCTATGTTGTGAATTTTGTTCACTGACAATGGCAATAAATATATCCTGATTCCTGATACATGGACAGTTTGTGTGGTGTGTGAAATTATAATATAAGAATAATTTGATTGGTTTCTTCAGGACTGTCAGAGTCTGCAAAGGTAATATGAGTTTTGGCTTCACTCTCCGAGGACATGCTCCAGTCTGGATTGACTCCGTCATTTCTGGTGAGTTGTTGTGGGGTAAATAACTTTGATATGCATTTTTGTAATGCTTTAACAGGTGGATTGTTTTTAAACAGGAAGTCCAGCCGATAAGGCAGGTCTAAAACCAGGAGATCGCATCCTGTTTCTGAATGGACTGGACATGAGGTATTATTTTACCCTGATTCAAACGCTTCCGTCTAAAATATGCACTGAGGAGGTTGCTGCCCCTTTTGTAGGACATCCTCCCATGAGAAGGTGGTCTCCATGCTTCAGGGAAGTGGCGCTATGCCCACTCTGGTGGTGGAAGAGGGCCCAGCTAACTTTGCTCTGACAGAGCCAGACTTGGCTGGTGGCAGCGGTCCCACAGAACGCTCCCGCTCTCCTGCGCTCAGCTCGCTGCAGTGGGTTGCAGAGATCCTCCCTCCCAGTATCCGTGTCCAGGGCCGCACATTCGGACAGCAGCTGGAGCACCTTCTGACCATCCAGGAGCGCTACACCATCTGCAAAGCTCTGGAGAACTTCTTTCAGCACAGGTAAGCTTTTACAAAGGATAATTTTCTGTCGGGTGATGTCTCACGCTGTATTTTTTCAACAGGAATGTAGACACTCTGATTGTGGACGTCTTTCCAGTGCTGGACACCCCTGCCAAGCAGGTTATCTGGCAGTTTGTTTACCAGCTGTTGACTTATGAAGAGCAGGAACACTGCCAGAACAAAATCTCACGCTTTCTGGGATACAAAGCCCCAGGTATGCATACATGATCAACATTTTAAAAGAATGAGAAATGATGTTACATGTTACACTTCTTCAGAATATATTTCTTTATTTCCAGTTCCCCCACCTCCTCCTCCCCCTCCTCCTGAACCTGAGTCTGAGCCGGCTCCTGAGCCCCAGCGGCGGAGCAGCTCCATGAGAGTGACGGGAAACACATACAAGAGCAGCTTGAGAGGACGCAGCTCGGACGACCTGGTCATTGGCACACAACTAGGAATGGGTATGTTGTTTTCTGTTATTAAATGTATGCAGCACTGATTAGCACTATTAATGAAGCTTTGTTTAATTTGTTTGCTTAATTCTTATGTAAAGCTCGTAGATATTGTTTTTCTTCTTTATGTCTGCAGTATCTTCCAGGGATGATATGTTTGGTCCCATGCAGCAGAAACAGAAAGAGCCTCCTGAGTTGTTTTTAAGCGTTTCCAACGACTATATCAGTCTAGGCATGCGTGCCGAGCCAGCGCTCGAGACTGGCATGAGGCTGGCTCCAGGAGAAAGACAGTCAGGTGATGGCACTTCTCTTCCTGAGACCCCCAACAACCTCACCAATGTATGTGAATAGTCTGTGTAGTAATCATTTATTATTTATATTTAATACAGTAAGATTACAAAGTCTACTCTGCTTACTTGTCCTTTGCAAGTTGTCAGCTGTATATGCTGAACTAGAGAGCATGTACTCGTCCAAGAGATCCAAATCGTTGAAAAGTCGCCCTCCACCAGCACCTGACAATTTACTTGAACTGGACCGTCAGTCCTGCACTGCATCTCCTCTGAGCCATGCCAACACAGGTAGACACAGACGCACATTACACACTATACAATCCTGCATGCCATAACGATATTCAGTTATTACTTCCACAAGCCTTTGTCATTTCAGGAACCGCCCCAGCACCTTCCTCTTGGCCTGAGCCACTGTCCAATTCCCCTCCATCCCATTTCTACCCAGGAGGAATAACCAGTCAGACCAGTGCTGAGTCCAACCCTTATATAAGTCTGGACAGCCCCTTGCCATCACCTCCAGAGCCCAATGACTTTCCATCCAGCCCCCCTCCCCAACGACTCAACAAGAGGCGTTACACGTTCTCCAAGCCCCCTCGCTCTGAGGACACTGACCGCTTCCTGGACGCCCTGAGTGAGCAGCTGGGCCAGAAGGTGGCCATTGTTGATGACTTTTTGAACCCTGACAATGACTATGAAGAGGTACAGAAGTTTAACTTTTGTTACATGTTTTGTTTTGTTACATGTAACAAAACGTATATGTCTATTTTGAGGTTTTGCGTTACATTTTACTGTGGTTAAATATGTTCTATACTTGTTAAAATAAAAACTAGACTGGAATGTAGGGCTGCAACTCACAATTATCTTTGCTAATCGATTAATCCAGCAATCAGTTTGCAATTAATCAATTATTTGTGACGTGGTTCCGCTTGAGGATGTCTGGTGGAGTATATATATCGACAAAAAAGTGTCTGTAATTTTCATGTAACGACGGCTGATGACAGGTTTTTGAGCCTGTGTGTAGACCAGGTAATGATAATTATTTCAGTAATCAATTAGGTGCGATTAATTATTGAACTTGTTGCAGCCCAACTTGAATATCTTATATTGTCTGTTTTAAATGCTGTTCTGAGAGTACCTGGCTAATAAAATGTAATTGGTGTTAATGCCAGGATGTTGTGCAGATGGGATTTCCGGATGATGAGGAGGATGAAGATGTCAATGAAGAGGTGGGAGGTGACGAGGAGGAAAATGGCGGCTTTGTGGCTCCAGAGATGAGCAGCCCGAGTGACCTCCAGAGCAGCAGCGGTGAAGAGCACATGTCCTCCCTCACCTACTCCTCCTCCTCTGACCACATCCCCCCTCCTCCCATGAGCCCCCCTCCCCCTCCTCCAGTCCAGTTCAACGACCTTCCACCACCTCCACCGCCTCCGCCCGCTCCACCTGCACAATCCCAGCGCCAACCACCACAACAACATCAGCAACAACAACAACATCAACAACAACAACAACAACAGCAGCCACAGGTGAACTTCACCCCGGAGCAATCACCGAGGTCTTACGTCCCAATACGGCGCAAATCAGGTCCACCGCCTCCACCACCGCCTCGCTGTAACCCCCCGCCAAAACGACACTCTCTTCACAAAGTCCTCCCGACAAGAGAAGAGATGCAGGCTCGTGCCACCATCCAGGAGCTAAAAGCTTATCAGGAACGGCAGGTGTACGAGGAGCAGCAAGTGTTTAAGAAAAGACAGGAGGAGCAACAAGCATATAAAGAAAGACAGGTTTATGAAGAACAGAAAGCGTTTGAGGAGCAGCAACTTCTTCAAGAGAAGCAGGCTTACCAAGAGAAACTTTTCAAAGAGAGACAAGCCTACGAGCAGCAGAAGGAGTATGAGGAGCAGAAAGCTTTCAAAGAACAACAGCTGTATCAAGAGAGACAAGCGTATGAGCGGCGGCAACAAAGGGCGTATGAGAAAGCCTATCAGGAGCAGAGAGCGTACGAAGAGCAACAGGCCTATGAAGAACAACAGCTGCATCAGATCTACCAGAGCCACCACTCCATGCCCGCCCAGCCCACACAGAAAGTCCCCTCCCCTCTGCCTCTCCAGCAGCTTCACCAGTCTTTACCACCGCTGCCCACTCCGCCTGACCCCATGCTGCATCGCTCCAACCATCAACTCTACGTGATGCGGCAGCAGCAGCAGCAGCAGCAGCAGCAGCAGCAGCAGCAGCAGCAGCAGCAGCAGCAGCAGCAGCAGCAGAGTTACCTCATGCACAGAAGACAGTCCCGCTCTGCGCCGCCCCCAAACCCGTCAGCACCTCAGCCCATGGGACATCAGCAAGCAGGGCAAGGGCAGTACACTGAGGGCATCTACCAGAGTCACCAAGGGTTGAGAGCGCCACTGCATCACTCCTCCACAGAGATGCTCAACCAGATGCACCCGGCCCAGGCGCACCACTCCTCCATAGAGATGCTTCACCAGATGCAGCAGCTCGCCCACAGCCACCATTCGCCCGCTGAGGTCAGTCGAATCAAACCTGGAAATGAGGACAAGTGGGTTCTACGTAACAGTTGTACACCTACAATGGATTATTTCTAGTTTGTAAATAAGTACCATAAATTCTTACATTTTTTATTGTTTTTACATAGAGAAAAAAAAATACAAAATGGTTGTGAGAGGAATAATACAATGGAAAAATAAGATAAGACATTTAATATATTTAATACATTTATACATTTAAAACATACTTTTTCAACTTTTACAAGTGTTGTGAGCTGTTGTGAGTTTATTCCACAGAGCGTGTTCCATAATCTGCCTGAAATGAAATGGTCCCAACTAGTCTTTTGATACCTCAAGTAGGTTTCTAGTCATCTTTTTCACGCACGTGTGCACTAACATCAACTTAGACTTTCTTTGTGAATACTGTTAAGTAGAGGTGGGCAACGTTGACAAAAATGAATAACTCAAAATTGTTTTGGAGTATCTCGATTGTCAGGTGATATGTCAATCCAGCAGAAATATCTTTACAAAAACATGTCTTTATACATGTTAATTGAGGTCTAATTACCAGACAAATGTCGGTCAAATAATTTCTGTAATTTTACTTTAAACAGTATACCCCAATATTCAAATTTAGCACATCTTTAAAACAACATTTACAATATAATCTCAAATGTGATGTGCCCACCCCTACTGTTAAGTATTTGGTGTGTCTGCAGGTCTTCCAGCAGATGCAGCACACTCACTACCCCTCACAAAACGAGATCCTTCACCAAATGCACAAATCCAAGATTCACCACTCATCCTCTGAGCTGCTGCACCAGATTCAGCCTCACCACTCCTCCACTGAACTCCTCCATCAGGCCCCACACATGCACCACGGGCCGCCCCACCACGGTTCCACCGAGCTGCTCCACCAACCAAACCCACCAATACCCCCCGTCCACATAAACCGAGACAGCCACTCTCACCAGAGCCGCCGCAGCATCAAAGGGCATCATCAGAGTCAAGCTCCACTGCCACAAGTCCAGCATCACCCCCAGCCCACAAAGCCATCCCCTCAGAGACCTCACTCCATCCAGCAAACGCATCACCAGATCCAGCACATTCATCACATGACCCCACAGCCGCCGCAGCAGGATTACCCGCACCAGATCCACGTCATTCACCCACCCCAGCAACAACAGCACAGACCTCAGCCGCTGCTTTCCACGTTCCAACCCCTCCAACCGTCCCCGCCCCCTCTGTCTCACTCCAGCTTTCAGCCGCTGACCAGTCAGCCG
Source organism: Chaenogobius annularis (assembly GCA_015082035.1). NCBI lineage: Eukaryota > Metazoa > Chordata > Actinopteri > Gobiiformes > Gobiidae > Chaenogobius > Chaenogobius annularis. Next base: position 53,845 of record BJKM01000418.1, on the reverse strand, counting down.
ACTAATCAGACGGGCCGGCCACAGTCCCAGCCCTCTCATCACTTGCTCCACTCTCAGCCCCCACCTCCACCTCCTCCACCGGCCCACCATCACAAACAGCAGCAGCAGCAGCCCCACAGTGACGCTCCGCAGCCTCAGTCTCTGTCACACTCACTGTCCGATCCAGAGCGCCTTGACCCGCCGGCCCCACCACCACTGCCCCCTCCCTGCTCCCCTCCACCACTGCCCCGGCCCAGTCTGTCCCGAATGGACTCTCATCATCTGAGCGTCAAGAGGCTACGCTGGGAGCAAGTGGAGAATTCCGAGGGCACTATTTGGGGACAGGTGACGTCACAACAACATTCTCCCCACTCCTAAAATACATTTTAACAGTTTTGTTTCTTCACATTCAAAGCTGGGGGCAAATTCCGATTATGACAAACTGCATGACATGGTAAAGTATCTGGACCTAGAGCTTCACTTTGGACAACAGAAAAACTCGAGTGAGTTTGCTTTACTAAAACAAAAATACAGTACGTTTCATCATTTGACACATGTCCGTTATCATCGTGTATTTCAATTATATTATTATGTATTAAAATCCTGTAGTGCTGTAATTAAGGCAGTGACTTTTTCTCTACTTAGCACTAGGACCAGAGCCAACACCTCAGCTAGAAGCCACAAAAAAGAAAGATGTGATTGAAATTTTATCCCACAAAAAAGCTTACAATGTCTGTGAGTAAACCAAAAGGTGCACATTAGCGACACATGTATTACATTTGTTAAAGAGACCCATTTTAACCAGAGGTTATTTCAGCTATCCTGATCGCACACCTGAAGCTTTCCCCTGGAGAGCTGCGGCAGGTGCTGCTGAGGATGACCTCTGACCGACTGGAGACGTCCCACATCAAACAGCTGCTTCTGTTTGCCCCTGATGCTGACGAGGTGCACAAGTATGAGGAGTACAGGCAGGACCCCAGCAAACTCAGCGAGCCGGACCAGTTTGTCCTTCAGGTACACTTATGGTCCCGTTACATATATTGTACTTATATCACATACTATTTAATGTGTTTGCATGCACTTCCTCAGATGTTATCAGTGCCTGAGTACAAAACACGTTTGCAGTATCTGCTCTTCAAGTGCACACTACAGGAGAAGATCGAAGAGCTGAGAGGAGCATATGATTGTGTTTATAAGGCTTCCATGGAGCTGAAGATGAGCAAGAAACTTGCGAAGATACTAGAGGTACATTGGCTATTCAGATGGATTCATCCATTTACCTAAAAATTTACAAATATATGACGAATATAGTACGCTTTTGATAACAAAGGGAAAATGAAACATGTTTTATGTTGTATTTTTCTAGTTTGTGCTGGCTATGGGAAATTATCTAAATAACAGCCAACCAAAAACCAACAAGACCACTGGCTTCAAGATAAATTTTCTTACTGAGGTACAACACAGCTCACTCAAAATATTCAAAATAATACATTTGAGTTATTGTATATGGCATATGATTTACTTTTTACAGCTGAGTACCACCAAAACAGTTGATGGGAAATCTACATTTCTACACATACTTGTCAAGTCATTATGTCAACACTTTCCTGAAGTGTTGGATTTTTCCAAAGATCTTACAATGGTTCCACTTGCAGCAAAAGGTGCGTGCAGTAAAATAAAATACAGTAATGCCATTGATGCTATATATAAACTTTGTTTAATATACTTTTTCTTTTAGTTAACCAAAGGAGTCTTACATCAGACCTGAATGATCTCCATTCAACTATCCAGGACATCCGCTCAACCTGTCAGAAAATGCCTGCTACTGCTGAGGACAGGTTTGCAGTGGTCATGAGCGTATCCTTTTCACATCTCTTTTCATCAAACACAAGACTCTGTGAAACTCAAATTATACACCTTGACTCCAACTTGTTTGTAGAACTTTCTTGAGAACAGTCATCCAGCTCTACAGTCACTTGAGTCGTTACAACAGAGAGCTCTGGAAGAGTTTGTAAAAACTGCCTCTTTCTTTGGAGAGGACGGCAAAGGCTCCAGCACTGAGGCCTTCTTTGGCATCTTTGCTGAATTCATATCGAAGTTTGAGGCAAGTGATGAAAAGAAGCCACGACAGATTATTTGGCAAATTAAAGTCATGATAGTAACATGTTGCTCTTTCTACACCACAGAGAGCTCTAAGTGATCAGCAGACTGCAGAAAATTCCAAAACCCCCAGGAGTCCACACACGGCGTCTCCACTGGCTTGGTAACGCAGGATTGTGCGCAAATACAAATTAAGTGTGTGCAAAAATAGCATTGTTGGGGAAATAAATTGTTAGCAGTAAAGACTTAGATGTCAAGTCATGTTGAGCATATGTACAAATGAAATACTGGTTTTGCGTTACATTAAATTAAATTAAATTAAATTAAATTATATAAGAGATACTTTTAGCTAAGCCCAAATGTTGATTCATGATTACCTCCGTATGTGTAATACATAAATTATGTTTCAGTTATCTGACGCGTAATGTAATGTAGTTAAAGAATATAAATATTGATCTTCATTTACTAAGAATCAGTTTCATTTTAGATCAAATTAGGGTAAGTAATGTAATGTAAATACTGCTATATTTTTGTAAGCTTTGAGTGCCGACGCTTGTTATTTACTTATCATAATCATTGAAAAGGGTCAAGAATATATAAAGTATATGTATTCACTGAAAGGTTGTTCAAATACTATATTGTATTATTGAACATTATATATATATTATTTATTACATTCTAATGTTTGATTGCAGTTTGTAGCTAAATATGTTTCTAATGTTGTTAATAAAGTATTACATTGAAGACAGTGGGCAGTGTGCAATATAGATTTTTGGCTTATTGTCAAATATCCAGTATGTATCCACGTACTTGCTTATACTTATGTCAGCTTTGATAAATAAACAAATGTTTCAATAATGATAAATAAATAAATAAATAAATGCTTTGTTTTGTAAAGGACTCAATTTGATTTATTCAAATGAAGCCTCTTAAATTTAATTTAAAGTATTTATTGACAAACTAAGCATGTTTTACTCCTGGTTAACTCTATTTTCTGCAATAGATTCTGAATGTTTTGATTTTGGAAACCTATTGTGATATCACACCTGTAATGAGCATGTGAGCATGTTTTCTCTCCATGATTAGCAGCGTGTGCATGTTTGAGCCACCTTTCTCTAGCCAAGTGCGATAAAACATTTACAATTTAACTAACGTGTGTAGTGGACGAGTTATGAGTGGAGTTTGACCTGCAGTGAGTGAGGAAGGTTTCACAACAAATAGAGGTATTCAGGGATTTTACAGATGCTATTCATAACGGAACACTGTTTAGACAAAGCAAACATCGTCTAGCTGAAGGTAAGACTAATGAATACATTTGCATAAGGGTATTTTATTGTCTTTGTCAATCTTTCTAATGATTCAAAAGCAACATAATCCTTTGGGTGTAGGCTGTAAAGAAAGGTTTTATCAGTGGAATCATGGAAATGTAACCTCTTTTACAATTTACTTTTATTAAATAGTAAACATTAAATACTGCATTTTATTATCATTGTTTCACATTTACAGATGACGTTTGATTTTGAGAAAAAGCATGTTAACGTGGCCCCTTCCCCATCTCCTCCCCCTTTGAAGACGTCGCTTGGAACTCTGGATATTGTGGTTCTAGTTGTATACTTTTTGCTTGTGTTGGCAGTCGGATTCTGGGTAAGATGCAGTCTGATACAATGAGCTTTGATAAATTGTGTATAAAAGATTATGATATTGCTTTGGTCTTACTTTCAGTATCTGAATCAGGGCTTTTTATAGTTGTTTTTCTTTATATCAAAATGCTAAATCTTCCCTTATTTGTTTGTTTGAACCACATTGAATAATTAATAATAAATGTGTTCTGCATATAGCCTTCCTCAACTTTTTTAATTAAGTTATCATTTAATCCAATGTTTCATTTCTCCCATAGTCGATGTGGAGGACAAAGCGCAGCACTGTGGATGGTTACTTTCTGGCTGGGAAGAGCATGACCTGGTGGCCGGTGAGTCAATTCAAATAGACAGTGTACAATTCTATCCTCATTTGAAATATTGGGGCCATGGGATCAAAAATAACCAACTAACTTTTGTCTAATTTTAGGTGGGCGCTTCTCTCTTTGCCAGTAACATTGGCAGTGGTCACTTTATCGGTCTGGCAGGGTCAGGAGCCGCTGCAGGAATTGGGGCCATCGCATATGAATGGAACGTTAGTGAGTCTATTCGTTATTCTCCATGATGCCTCTAAATGTATTGAGTATTGTTTTGTAATTGTCAGGGCATGTTCATGGTGCTCCTGCTGGGATGGGTCTTCCTGCCTATTTATCTTGCTTCTGGGGTGAGCACATTTAAATACTGCAAAGACATTACTCATTATTACCATCTTAATCATATGCTCTTATTATCTTTAATTTAGGTTACCACAATGCCTGAGTATTTACAAAAACGCTTTGGCGGCAGAAGAACGCAGTTACTGATTGCTGTTTTATACTTATTTATTTACATCTTCACAAAGATTTCAGTATGTAGGGGCCATCCTTTATATTATGTATTTGGTGTGTACATTTTCTATATAACATTTGTTTGTGATTTTTGCAGGTGGATATGTATGCTGGGGCTTTGTTCATTCAGCTGGCTTTGCAGTGGAATATTTACCTTGCAGTAGTGCTGCTCCTTTCAATTACAGCTATTTACACAGTAGCAGGTCATTTATTTATTACTGATATATTTGAATATTTGAATATAACTTGTGCTCTGGGTAATATTCCATGTAAAATGTTTTTGCAGGTGGTTTGGCAGCAGTGATCTACACAGATGCAGCTCAGACGATGATCATGTTAGCGGGAGCTTTGACACTCATGGGCTTCAGTAAGTCAAATCCATTGTTAAATATATTATATTAATACATTAACATACTGAAGTCGAACTTGTGTGTTTCTGTTTGAAGGCTTTGCAGAAGTTGGAGGCTGGGATGGTCTAATGGGGGGATACGCTGACGCCATTCCCTCTGTGCGCGTGCCCAACTCCACCTGTGGCATCCCTCGAGACGACGCCTTTCATTTGTTCAGAGACCCCGTGACCTCTGACCTCCCCTGGCCTGGGGTGCTCATTGGCATGTCCATCCCCTCTATGTGGTACTGGTGCTCCGATCAGGTACTCAGATTTTAACAATGAATGCTTTTTAACTTCTTTAATGTTCCTGAAACGCATAAATCCAACTTTTAAACCTCTTAGAATGTTTTGTAGCTTATGCAAAGTTGTATTGAGTGTGTCATGCGTTTTGGGTAAATTCTACATTGTCTATTGTTTTTGTAGGTGATTGTGCAGCGCTCTCTCGCAGCCAAGACTTTGACCCATGCGAAAGGAGGCTCCCTATTGGCTGTGTACCTCAAAATCATACCTTTTTTTGCTGTAATGTTGCCGGGAATGATCAGCAGAATCTTATATACAGGTACAGTCATGTAATATACACAAAGATATCAACATACTGTAAACACTAATGCTACTGGGAATGTGCCTGCCACGATAACTTATAATTTTGTGGTGCGATATACTGGCATACCCGCATAATTGTTAAAAACCATGAGATGCAACAAAAGCAAAGCCAAATAAAAATGTTTAAGTACTTACTAGTTTCAATAATTAGTCATATAAGTTACTTATTTGACCCTCTACAGCTCAAACCTCATTGTAATAAAAAAAAATTAAATAAAAATCCCCACGACTGCAAAGAAAACGTACACTCTATAAATAATAAACACAAAAAATAGAGCTATAATTAATTTTACAATAAGTTGATATAGTAATTATCCTGACAGGCCTATGTGCGTATGAATGCTTAAACTTTAGGGCAAATGATTCAAATGATTCAAAAGTAATGGTCAACTCTGTGTTTATAGATGACGTGGCTTGTGCAGACCCTGATTTGTGTAGAGAGATTTGTGGTAATCCAGTCGGCTGTACAGACACTGCTTATGCCAGGCTGGTCATGGAGCTTCTGCCTGCAGGTGACACAAACTCTCTGAACTCAAGACTTGTAATTGAGCTCTTTTTTTTCTTTTTTTTTTACATGATGTTTCTGTTCTAGGTCTGCGTGGGCTCATGATGGCTGTTATGATCGCTGCACTCATGTCTTCCCTCACGTCCATCTTCAACAGCGCCAGCACCATTTTCACCATGGATATGTGGAGGACTTTTAGGTCGAGAGCATCTGAGTGGGAGCTCATGATTGTTGGCAGGTAAGTGTACAAAAAAGCAGCAGCTAAACTTACAGGTGCACTACGTGACTTTTCTGCAGGAGGGTCTGCCACCTGCTTGTCTCCTGTTTTTTTGTCTTTTATTAAAAGTATAATAAAAAGATGAAATGATGAATTTCATCAATTGGTTGTCTCCAAGGAGATGTTATTGCTTTGCCTAGAATGCGCCACAATACAACTTTACACGTATCCACAGAGTCAAGCAGGTGGCACAACCAAGTTACAGGTCAGGGGTCTCATTTACAAAGTGGGCGTACGTGTAAAAATGTTAAGCTCGGGACTTTCTCTGATATGTCGGTGATCTATAAAAAGACAACTTTAAACAGAAATGAGTGGTGCGGGTCAACAACTCAGAACTTTGCCCATTTAGAAGAAGGCAATGTGTGACCAGAGAGATGAGAAATAAGAAAGTTTAAGTTTAGTAAGAATTATACGTAAAGTTTTGTAAATGAGACCCCAGATCAGTGGCAGTGCACCTTTAAATAAATCCATTTCTGTCCCTGTCATTGCAGGTAATCATCATTCAACATTGTGAGACCCTCATTTCTGATACTTTCATACATTTATAGATCTGCACAAGGCTTGTTTTCCACTGGACCACAGGATTGACTGCTCTCACAGTTTCTAAGACATATTTTCTAGCCATTCCATTTCCAACATGCACCTTTTCGATATCCCAGATCTTGGGTCGTACTCTAAGAAAATCAGCCAGTAATTAATTATTATGCTTTACATTTAACACTGTTTTTTTTCTTTGTGTTTTCCCTCAGAGTTTTTGTGCTGGTTCTGGTGGGCGTGTCGGTGCTGTGGATACCGGTGGTCCAGGCCAGTCAGGGGGGGCAACTGTTTATCTACATCCAGTCCATCAGCACCTACCTGCAGCCCCCCGTTTCTATAGTATTCATCATGGGTTGTTTTTGGAAGAGGACCAATGAAAAGGTTAGGTTTAAGTTTATGTGATTGAAATCTTTCAAATTCAGCTGGTTTCCATGAAGATATTATTGTTTGGCCTGGAATGTCGCCTTAGTATGGATTTCACTTTATCTAGCTTGCATTTATTCATTTACAGTATGTTGTCATTGCTCAGAAATACCTTCAAAAACATGCATTCTGGCCTGAAGATGGAAATGTTTAATGCCATACTGTGAAGCATTCCAGGCAAAGCAATATGCCAATGGAAAGTTACTGCTGAACTTCTGTACATTAGCGTGTAAATATGCCAGATTAGACAAAATACAAACCATTACAAAAAAGACAACACAGAACAATGAAAAGGCCAGTTTAAAGTGCTCTCAGACTTGGTTTTCGTTCATCCAAAGTAGAAGAAGGCTATTTCAATACAACAGATAATGCACCTTTAAAACAGAGCTGCTGTTTGTGCCCAGGGTGCATTCTGGGGACTGGCTCTCGGTCTGCTGATCGGTTGTATTCGGATGTTGTTGGATTTCATCTATCCCCAACCACAGTGTTATGAAGTGGACGACCGGCCAGGAGTGTTAAAATACGTGCATTATCTGTACTTTTCCATGCTGTTGTCTGCTATCACTCTAATTGTGGTGGTCGGAGTCAGTCTGGTCACAGAGGAGCCAAGACCAGAACAGGTGAGCAACCCTCTAGCAAGGGCAAGTCGTTTGTCTCTTATTTATTAACCAAGTGCTCTCTGCTCTGAGGTTCAATTAGCATTTTAGATTATGCCCGCCCCTTATTTACTTGATCCCAAAAATTGCAAAATGTTGAAAATATATTTTCATCCATGATTGTAATAATCGGAAACACTGGTCTAACAGTTCAGAGAGTTATTAAGATGACTGTTTACTTTTAAATCATGCTTATTTTAATATTGTCTCTTATGTTGTAGATAACTCGACTCACCTGGTTTACAAAGTCGGACCCTGTGGAACACAAAGGGCAGGTGTTCACAGTGGAGCACAGCAGTAACAGGGCAGAGGTGACCAATCAGACACAAGAAAGAGAGCCGGGCATAACAGGAGTATCATTTGAACACAGGCGTAAGTGCGCAGTACATAAGCCTACATAGGATTTGACTTTACTCTTTGTCTTGTTGATTTCTTTTTTTTTTCTGTAGCCTCCACATCATCTTCAGGTAGCGTGCACCAATCGACGCTCGTGTCTGCTCTCTACTGGCTTTGTGGGATGGAGCGACGACAGGAGGACAATAGCTCTCCTCCTCCTGTACAACCAGCTATGTGTTCACTCGAGGAAAAAACTAATCTCAAAATGGTTGTTAATGTCAACCTCATCATTTGTCTAACTGTAACAGTTTTTATCATCGGCTACTGGGCATAATGGAAGTGCTACTAGACTTATAACTTATTATATTTGTTATAAACCTTTTATCAATGTGTATTTTTCACAAAATCAAACTGAACCAGATATTTAAAAATATTTTAACTTTAATCAATGTATATGCATTTTTGAATGGACATACTATGTATGAGCAGGAAAATACATTTAGCAGAAAATAAACACAATCAAAAGATACAAAAACTAACAAAGTGAGGATTGTCAATTATCATTTTGTACAAAAATATGTTGGCTTTGTTTCCTCATGGCATTCAACTTAAAAGGAAGTAATTATTTCTTGTGCCATGAATGCATAGAATTGAAGAAGTAGATAAAACATGCCTACTTAATTAAAATATAATCACCATATTTTAAATGTATTTTTTAAATGAACTTGCAAGTAATAAATATTGGCAAAGTAGAAGTGCATAACATTTAAAAATGGCTGTATTATGAATTGCACTTTTTTCCATAACATTTGGTTAAACATAAAGCTTACACTTTTAATTTTATTGAATCACTTCTTTGGATTTTTAAAAGTTTATGCATCCATACGTCAAATAGCAAATGGTAATTCTTTTAGTAAAGGGACTTTAAACTATTATGGAGTCAAAGTGGTTTTACATCACTTTGCTCATTACTTTTTGATTTTAAGACAGCATATTGTCTGACATTTGAGGCAATAAGAGATTGTACAGGGTAGTAAAGGTTCATGGTGTTTCTAAAGCAGAGAACATTTGTAGCAGCTAGTTCAAAGGCTGCAGTTTGCTCCTGATTTAAATAGAAACATTTCAATTGGAAAAGTTAAAGCAGGACTACCCTATTCACAGAACAGTACTCTCTGTGATCATCAGGTCTGAGAGAGGGGAGGAGTCAGGCTCCTGACCAGCAGCAGAGCTCTCTTCTGGTTGGTCCACAGTCACCACTGGGACGAAGGCTCGGCCCATCCCTTTTAGAACTGGTCCTGCGTCTGGACAAGAAAATTTAAAAATCTAGTCAGTGCAGTAAGAAATAATATTTGTCATAATCTTAAGCTTAAGAAAAGCAACATTTAAGGGATGTTTCAAACCAAATGGGGAGCACACAATATGTATAGTCTGAGGAAAATACTTTGTGTGGTAATATTTTACAACAACAACAACTTTGAAACATACAAACACACATTTAAAAACTTGGGTTAAGTTTAAAGCGCCAGAATAATGCTACAAAGAATAAAAGCATTTGTTAGGAAATAAGGAGAAGCATCTCAGTCTTGTTAATAGAGGGTTATGCAAAACACGTATGCAGTTGCTAGCATGTAGTATATATGTCCAAAAGACTTCTAAAAGCGCACACCCCACACAGCAGCAACACACATGCAGTTTAACCAAAGCAGTCAGCCATTGGAATCCTTACCATTACCTGCCTTGCAAAGCTGCTCTTAGAGGCAGGCCAGCCGCTCACACATCTGGAATATTTACACATTTACCATCATGCTTGACATCACCAGTTATGAGTAAGAGTGTAAGCATTACAACAGTGACACCAAAGACCAATAAGCTAACAAGCCTTTACAAGTAGCCAAAATCATTTGATACTTATTTAGTATCAGCAGATGGCAAGAGCATAATTTTGGCCATTCCAAAAGACACCTAGAGACGAAATTGTTCAAAAACACAAAAATCAATATTACCAGTTTTGTGATGCCATTACTAGAAGTAGATGTGAGTTTGCCCTAGATCTACCACTTCTATTAACCATAACAATAAAACAGTACGGCAAGATACAATTTTTCTATTATTATTTGTTTTTAGTAATGTTATATTTACCTGTGATAATTTTGGAGGCGGAGTTAAAAATCCCATTACTATCATTTACCCCAGGCTGGGCTGGTGGGGGCATGCTGGGCCGTGGCCGTGGCTTTGGGGCAGGTCTAGCAGGACGAGGGAGGGATCCGTACTGGTGCAGAGGGTGTGGTCCATCATGAGGGGGTGTCCCCGGAGGGGTGGGTGTCCTTGGGGGCGAGTGCTCTGACTCGGCTGGGGCCTGGTGGGATGGAGGGGGTTGCGGAGGCGGGTGACTCGGAGCAGTGATCAGAGCCTCTTTACTGGAGTGGCGTCTGGGGGTGACTGGGGGGTGATGTGGGGAGCCTGGCGTCTGGTAATTGAGCTGAGAAGCGAAAGGGCTTGCCTGTTTGGGAGGTGCTGGAGCCTGCTTCTTGGTACCTGTGAACAATTAAAATTACTTTTTACAGTTATTTAACCCGTTTTGTCTTAAGCTTGTACGGTGACTATGCAAAAATTCAGTTGTGTGTTTATGCACAGTGCACAAACAAAGCAGAAATGAAAGTGTGATTCAAATTTCTGGAGAAAAAAAAGCATTAAAACAGGATGTGTCTGCACTGCTGCATGTGGGAAATGTTTACTTTGACTGTTGTATATCTCTTAAACCAAAAGTACAGTATTCACTAACAGTGACAACGAACTAATAGTGTTAAACCAAAATGGATCTCACCTCTTCGCACCATATGTGGGCTGGAACCTTTTGTGGTCCAACCTTGAGATTGAGGTGTACCTATAGTCAGATGGATCGACCCATTTCTCTGGGGAGGAGGCGTAGATAGGAGCTCTCGAGCCGGGCTGTGGATATAAAGGCATCTTCAGGTTAATGGATCTTGTGCAATGTATAAAAATACAAATAATTATACAGTGCATGCCAATATCAAACAATGAGACAAATGTCAAAAAGGAGAACAAGCACATTGACAGGAAGGTGGCATGTGATTTTTGCATTCAGTATTTGAAACTAGACTGAAAAGAGGTCTTTGAACTAGGTCTAATGAATTTACAGTAAACAGTGGATTGTGTTACTTTTCTTTGAAAAGGCGAACAGTCAACAAGGGACAATCACAAATAACAGAAAGTGAGGGGAAAGCTCCAGGCGGCTGATTGGCTGCAGGCAGGCGGCACAATGTTGCTGATCTTACCTGCTCTCCTCTGAGCTGACCTGGGCTACAACCTGAGGCTGCTCTGCCACTGTAGGCGCCCCACCACCAACAGAAACAGCAGCGTTAGCAGCAGCGCCCACACTCAGTTCCCCCGCTGCAGGTGGAAACACAGCCGGGGGCTCGGCCTGTGCAGTACCCCACGCCTCCAGAGGGGGCAGTGGGGGTTGAAAGGTAGGTGAGGTTAGCTGTGGTTGCTTTTTATGTACAGTGCCGGATCTACGAGGAGCAGGCTCAGGGTGTTTGTTACCAGTGCTGGTGAGGAGTAAAGGGCAGAGTGTTCAGGACAAACTACACAACCAAAGACCATCAGCAGAAAGAAACAAAGAAAGTTACGCATGTAACTACTACGGTTCTATGAACTCCAGATGACCACCAGAATCCATAGAAGACAGAACATTGAGTGTTTTCATCATCAGCAAAATGTTGCTACTTCCCAGATACAATGAAACCCCAAACATCTCAGAAGAGTTAAAAACGTTTTGGACTGAAAAATTGGGCTGAGACAAAGCAGAGGCTTTTGGAACAAATGCAGCGGAAGCTCACAGAAAACAGAACCAGCTCCTACAGTTGACCTGAGCTTTAATAAGAACGCATACAATAGAGAAACAGAAAAGAACAATTCAGTTATTTATCTGGAAGAAAAATATAGAGATAGTTAAACTTATAACACAGTAACGAGTAATGCTAAACTATACGTTTTAACATTTACACAAATTGAAAATGCTCCCTTTTTATTTTTTTACTGGATTCAAAAGGTTTATTGGACAGCCTTGAACTCTGGACGGGGCAGGTCTCCAGTTGGGGTCTCAGACACTCTGATGGATTCATCGGCCACTATATAAAGCGCTGACACAGCCCCCTTTGACTCCTGTCTGCTCAGAGTCTTGGGGCGGGTCGGTAGGGTGAGGGGCAGGCTGAGGCTCAGGTTGGCCCGGGACAGGTACCTGTCTTTACGGGGGGGGTGAGCGTCCCCTTCATGCCCCCCTTGGCTGCCAGGACGCTTCCTCTCCAGGTTGGGCTCAGGGTCTGGGGTTGGTGGGTGACTGGGCATGGCAAACATGCCTGACACATTGAAGTCCACCTCTGAAAGTAACATGAAACAAAAATGTATTCATATTTCATGTATATTTATATCTGTTGTTACACTTTAACCCTAAAGTGTCCGACCTTCAGGGAAGAACCAGTTGGCGTGCTGGATAATGGGCTCAATGATTGCGACTACAGCTACAGAAGTTGCGGCTGCCATCTCTGCCAATGTCCTGAAAACAGAAGTGTACAGGTAAGAACCTTCATCATCTCTTGTACAGTATATTGTAACATTGCACAAACTAGTCACCCTTCGGTCTTTGGCCAGAGCAGGTTGGGCCCCAAGACTATTGCAACGTTACTTGGAGTCATCTTATTTGTTTCACTGTCTTGAGCAAGTCTAGCCAGAAATTTAACTAGATACCTGAAACAAAAGGTCAACAATTTAGCAGCCATTGTCATTATCTTGACATTTTGATTTACAAAATAATTCCTGTATGAGGGTCAATAATTGTACACAGCTAAAAGTCAAAACTAGATCCTGGTACAGCCTCATAGACTTTTTTTAAAGTGATAATTGTCTTACTTAAAATTGGTCTTATGCGCCTTTGGTAAATGATCACATGTCACCCACAAGGCCTGAAGTCTCTTGTCAGTGTCCGACACACTGAAACACAATTAATGGCATGTTACATAATTATGTACACCGGCTAAGGTGTGTCTCCCTATAGACACATTTCACCATAGGTTAATGGTTGCTTACTTTGAGGCCTGTATCCACTCATCATACAAGCCAAATGTCATTAGAGGTTCTGGAAGCTCCCTGAGGTATGACTTGAGGGCTCCTTCAACCACACAGACAAGACTATAAGTAAATATCTGGAGGGATTGGTTCAACTTGAATGCAGTTTCAAAAAAGACTGTACCTGCAACGGCATGGGGATCAGAGTAAAACTCCTCAAGCTGTGAGGTGGAGCAGTCCAACGCTGCTTTTAGTTTCTTCAGTTTAGAGGCACCAGCAGCTATTCGGAAAAGACCCTGAAGGGAAACAAAGGGTGCGTGTTTTAGACAGGAACAGACTAGTTTCAGACTGCAAAACCGAGAAGTACTGGAAGCTAGAAAGAAGAAGTTAAACAAACAGTATCTGAGAGGAATTGAGAAAGCACAGACCTTGTGATTATAAACCAAATGTCTTATATTAATTTGAATACCATATATTTTATTCATCCCCAGGCACTATTTGAAGAAGGCAGACAAACAAATTACCACAGTTAAATAAGGTCAACAACTGACACATTGACACAAATATTCCCTTTTGTTGACAGCATGCATTGTCATCACCCCCTGGTCTTATCATGATTTAGACTAAGATTGAGCATGCATTAAGTACAATTTCCAGTAAGCAAACTATAAAAAGATGTTGCTGCTTCATTTGTTTACACAATAACTGAAATAATGCTTAAAATAGAAATAACAATGAGGTGCAAATACGCTTAAACTTCAAAATATTTTGCTATATTAAATGGTAGGCAGGGTAATTGTTAAAATAAACATACTTTCCTCTCACAGAAATATTTGCCAGTTGAAACAGGAAAAATAATAATAATAATTGTTTTAGCCTATAATCGTGATGAATCATACAATCACAATCTTTCCCCTCAAAATAACTTAAGTCTTCATCTTGCATACCTCCTCTTTCATTCCCGTTTCCAGAAGCATCATGACACAGGCCTCTAACGGCAGGGCAATTTCCCGGTTACTCCTCTTCAGATGCTCCTCCAAAGCTGTACCAAACGCAGGTTTCTCCATCCACGAGTCTAGACAACAGCAATATTATTTTACAAACATTTTCTGCATTTTCTGCCAATACTACCACAAATCTGGGTTCCTGCTCAAGTGAAGAATGTGCTACCTTGTTGTATTTGTATGGTTGGTATAGCTGCCTCCAACACTGCTAGAGATCGTCGGTGGAAGTCTGCCTGGGCCTCCAACAGCTGTAAAATGTACATTACACACATCATTTTTAGTCAGTGTAATACAAAATCTTTTAACACTTACCAGAATATAATAGCGTGCATACTCCCCCTCCTTGGAAGAAAAGTTGTACATGTCAGCCGAGAGTTGATCCTGTAGGTCATGTAATGCAAAATAAAGCATTAATGGGAGATTTTGTAAGATCAAATGTTAGACATAAATCAATCTGGATAACAGAATTGGCAACATTACTAACCTTGCAGATTTCTACTTTGTTAAGAGCGTCATCCATTTCATCTTTCAGGGAGTCAACCTTAGCAGCCATGGCTGGGTTGCTAGACTTTGTTGCTTGGTACCATCTGAAAAGGGTAAATAAATAGATAAGTTTACAAAAAACATAAAAAACACATACAAAATAAAATGTTGTTACCTTGTCTTGGCTGAATCAAAATCCAAAACCAGTTTAGCGAGTTGCTTTCTTTGCTTTAATATGTTTGGAATATCCATCTGTGGGGACAACACTGACTTCAACAACAAGAATAAAATTGTATTTTATGGCCGATGTGACCGTGGGAGACTTGCTCACTACTGAAAACATTGGCTGAATTTTGTGTGCATAACAAACTAGTTAGTGGTAGTTTGTCAGTGTGTATTAGAAGTGTACCTCTGCCAACTGATTGAGGGGGTCCAGGACGTCCCGCTCCAGAAGAACTTCATGGTTCATCAGTTCAGTGGCTAATCTGCCTTCAGCCTCCCCACAAGCATCCATCATTTTGCTGTTCATCCACAAAAGTATTAAAACAAGATACAATAACTTATAACCTTACATTTTTAAGTGAGGGTGAAGTATTTTTTTCAGTTCTCACCCGATCATAGTTTCGTCTCCCAGCTGACTGCCTCCCTCCAGCATGATTTGGGACAGCGCTGTCAAGGGCAGCTTTTTCTTCAAAGTGGAAAAAACATAGTTATATTTGAAACCTATTCTTTATTTTTATTTTTCAGGATTGGTCTTGGGATTTTTCCTTATGTCTTAAAGGCTCGCTCACACCGCGGCAGCCAACTTCGTGCTGGCCGCCCAAATTGAACGCGGCGAGGCGGCCAGCACACATGCGCAGTGGAGGAATTGTGTCCCATGGCAGTTCAGGTTAATAGAATGGCTTTGGTGTATTTACAAAGTCCAAAAAAGAGGTGACAGGCTCAGCGGCTTGTCTGGGTCCCGCAGATACTTCAGAGGTGAGCAGAGTTTAGTGAATATCATTATTTGCTCCAAGAGCTCCAGGGTCCAGGGTTTGCTTTGGTCCTTCTTCCGGGTAGTGCGTAGGTACGTCACTGGAGTGTAATCTCTGATTGTATGCAGCACCGCGTCTGCCGCAAAAAAGTTCAGCTTTGTCGCGTCCGACGCTCAAAACGCAGGATTTAGCCGCAAAAACGCTCAAATTGCGCCGCAAAAACGCTCAAATTGCGCCGCAAAAACGCTGGATTCACAGGTCGCGCGTCCACGTAAACTTTGGAACGTAAACTGGACACTTTGCCGCAGCGGTGTGAACTCAGCTTTAGAGTGGCGGAATGTTGGTGATGTCGCGGAATGTTGGGGCTTTGTAACATCATTGTCATGGCAACTGTAAAGAATATGGCCATGCATTACACGGTCACTCGCAATGACTTCCTGCCATTGCTAAATTTCTAGCTATACACTGAGATTTTAAATACATTTTCAACCAAATAAAAGTTAACATATGGTGAGTAAAGGCTTCTAGAAAGATCATATTTATGATTTAAGTGTATTAAAATGCTAAATTTAGATTTAATAATGCCGCTGTCTTTGTTATAAAAGGTCCTTTCGTATGTGTTTTAGAGTCTGTGTAGTCCAGATAACGATTACATTTATCATAAATTGACATCAACAATTGATCGACTATTAGTTGATAGATTGTTGCAGCCCTATATTTTAACAGCAATACTATTAATACGAGTTTTACGTATTACAATTTTAATACATACCGAGACCTCAACAGCATAAATTCTTCTGCTGAGGAAATGTCTAAATATCTGGCACTGGGCCAGGGCTGAATATTTTTCTCCTTAGCATCATTGTTACATAAGCGAAGATGTTCTGTGTTCATTCCACTCGATAGCGAACACTGACACTGCAGTCACAATGAATCACTTTACATTCCTGTCGGAGCTGGATCTCTCCAAACTAAACTGTGCAGCATGTCGTTTAAAATGCTACAACAAGACATTTACAACAAAGTGCAAAGTCCTGAGGCTCGCTGTAAAGTCGCACGAGACAGTGGACGTACCTGTCTCTTCTCGGTGTCTGTGCCCAGTTGTCCCTGTAGACACGACACCAGCCTCTTGTGTGCGTTGTGAGACACCAGTCGTACCAACTCCATTCTCTTCTCAATCTGCAAATATCACAGAAAATGTAATATGTTACTATGGTTTAATGGGAATTCTCATGTAAGTTATAGCAAAAACCCTAAAACATAATAAAAGGTAATGGGAAAATAACTTTGAACTTGAACTCTATAGCCAGACAGACCTTTATTTCAACTCCTTCATCTACAAATTATCAAAACATTTTCAAAAGTATTAATTATACATAAATGCACAGGAAATGAACATTTATTATCTACTTCCTCTTCCTGTTTTAGTGTAAGCAGCCTTTGACAGTGATTCCTATCTAACTCCCTCCCATTGCTTTTATGCTTACAGATTGTCTTCTCCCTAAACAGCACATACTCTACAAGTCAAATGCTCTATATCGCTTTAAAAATATAAAAGAAATATCACAACAAGCTTTTCGCAATTAATACTATAATTTTCCCGAAGGCCAACTATTTCGGAGGGCCAAGGCCTCGGGGCCGGATCTGCACAACTACTGCAACAATATTTTAAGGTCTCGAAAAATATCCCCAACAGTGTTTCAATTAATACAGTAAAATAACTACTGACAGATTCGTAACATACAATGCTTTACCAACATTGCTTTACAAAATTGCCCCTCTAGAATTAAATTAGGACTAGACTAATACAAATCAGGTCTGAAACAAGTATGAATCAGATTTAAACCAGATCTAAACCAGGTCTGAACCAGGACTAACCCAGAAACAAACAAGGACTAAATCAAGACCAAACCAGGTCTCATACTAACCCAGAATTAAACCAGTAAACAAGATTTTTATTTATTTATTTGGAAGATGGGTTATGAGCCGGATTAAATTGCTTGGAGGGCCTGATTTGGACCCCAGGCCTCATGTTGAATAGCCCCTGCTCTACATGATGGAAAACAAAATATCCCTTTTACATAGGGTCTCAGTATTTATAAAATGTATCCGAATCAATTCCATATTTCATCCAGTTTTGTCCAGCCCTACTCTATACTTTCCATTTCCATTGGGTCAGACCACAACTGCAATTCAACTTCCTGGGCTGGATCCCGTAGATTGATCCCAGGCGATTAATACTTGGAAGGCAGCACTTTTTAGGAGACATTCTGATTGCATCCAGACATCTTACATTTAGTGCCAAAAGGGCTAATAAAAGAGGCCAGGCTGGAGCTGTGTGGGCGGTACAAAAGAGCTGGGATACACTGGGAAATCCCTTTGTGTCTGCTCATGTAAATTGCGCTTTCAAAATGAACTAAGATGAGAGATTAAATCCATTTAAATTGGAGGATGAATAAATATATTGAGAATATCAGATTTTATTGCAAGATGTACTGTAAGCATTATAGATTCCAGTAATGCATCATAGTAGAAAGTAATGGTACAAATAGCAGCAAATGTAACTTGTTTTCTAGTCGGACAGCTTTCCCTGCTCTCTCAACGCTGCAGACATGTCCAAGCAGGATCCATGTCTTCTCGCCTAATGCCTAGGATCACAAATGGAGAAAGTGCTTCAACAACACCATGGAAACCAGTATTAAGGTTCAGGTTCAAAAGCATGTCGAATGAGGAAAATACAATACAATTTCCCATTTAAACATAAGAAAAGGTGGGCTAGTCTAAGTATACTCAAGATGACCACCGAGAGATATGTTCAGTGTTGGTCATTTGACCCTGACATTCCTTGCAAAGAGTGAAAGAATGTCCAGCGCTGTGCAATCTCCTGCCAGTGATACAAGCACCAGAGAATGGCAGAGAAAAACATCCACTTAAAAGGGCTGGGTCACTTTTTGTTATTTTATAGATTAAATACAGTCAGCAAGAAGTTTAGTAACATACAAAACAGACAAAATGGACCAAAAATTTTACAACCAACAACACAAGATTCTTGGTGGACAAAAGACATGTCCTGTGCATCAATTACTTAAATAAATGTTTACATGGCGTGGCACTGGTAAAAGCTGTTAACATTTTGAGGATCTTGCGCAAAAACAACTGCTCATACAGGGAAGTAATAGTAAACAGAATCTACATAAGTGAAAAGACCTTTCACTCTCAAAACTCCAGAAAATTACTCCTACTTTCTGCTGTGGTCTTTATATTATTATTATTATTATTATTATTATTATTATTATTATTATTATTATTATTAATATTATTAATATTAATATTATTATTATCTATTCTATGTTCTATTGTATCTGTTCTAGTTTGTCCACAGCGTTTGGTCATATTTTGGTCAACACCGCACTAAAGTGTCACTACTCATGTATTCACAAACTTGCTTGCTTAGCACACCCACTAACATGCCACACAAGATTCAAAGTTCACCGCTGCATGTCATAAAACTACTAATTAAAGCTTGTTCAAGGATTTTTCACTCACAGACATTAACCCTTTCACTTCCTTCTAACTCATGATTTCTTCATGCAAACGAGGAGTACATCAAAAAGTTGGGGGAAAAATTGACCTCTAACTCCTTCAGTGCCAACCCCAGATGTGGTGATGCAATAGTTGGTGACTTTGAAGAAGAATGTTAATAGTTGAAGTCTCCAGATGGACTTGGCCTCTGCACGGCGCTGTGGCTTAATGGCTTTAACAGAGTATCCATGGGAAGCTGTAAGTCTCCTGGATTATGTTTTATTACAATCTTCCCCCAAAACAACGTTAAAGGCGCACTCAGATACACTACATTACACACTTCATGGCTCGTAAATCGTATGAGTAAAACTGTGAAGGAACATTATTGTTGTTATGGGCTCACTTCAAGTTCCTCCCTGTTCCTTCTAGTCCTGCAGTCTTTCTAAACGCTAAAATAATTAAACTAATACATTTTACTACACAACCTGTGTGACCGATACACTAAATCAACGGGCAAATAGAGACTAAATGTACTTTTGATCTATTCAGACATTTGGAAAAGTTTGGCTCTCAAGGAATAATTATCCTATTTCAAAAGGATAAAAATTTGAACATTTTAGCCAAACCCATATTCATTGCTTTAGAAAGAGCTCACCTGTAGTAGATCATCGCTAAGAACCTCCGTTTTCTCAGCCCTGTGAAGAAAAAGAACACACATAAATCAGATTACTAAAGGAGGCAACAAGGCTTTAAAGGAGACATATTCTTTTATTTTCCAAAGACTGAACTAAAACATAAGTAGATCTTCATTTTACATTTTGTTCATTGTAAACTGCAATATTGATCTAAAATAGCTTAGTAATAGAAATGGGTCCATTGACTTACTGTTCAAATCTGCAGAACTGATAATAGAACTGATTGTATTTTGGACTAGTGGCTACGGGATATTTTAGACATGCATCACTCAGAGTCTTCATTTTTCGTATAATCACAACTACCTAACCGCAAACATCCATGAATAAATCAAAATACAACTTTGAGTAAGATAATGATGATGGAAACACCATTGTAACAAGGTGCTCATAAAGTTGATTTTGCATAATATGTCTCCTTTAATATCATAATTCTATAACAGCGGGGTTAGAAGGGAGGCTTGGTTTGAATAGACAGTGTAATTGGGAATTTATTTTTACAAATGCACCAAATTGTCTTTCTGGTATGTAGCCTTGTTAATTTAGTTGCACGCTGCATGTACCGGTAAATCCTTGTTGCCCATTAGGTCACTGGGCAATGTGTGTCAGTAAATAAGGAGCTAATGTGAGTGCAAGCTTGCAATTCAAAGTACTATTGCCACTGAGGTTCTTCCTTCATGTATTTTAAGAAATTGAACGACATCTTTTGACAGACTAAATCAATTAAGCAATAGAATCCTAAAGCATTGCAGAAGATACAAGAAAGTATTTTTAAGTGATTGAGTTGGTGCCTGAGGCTGTTTTCCATGGCAGAGCTGTCAGATTCCTCTGCCCTGTTCCAACATGACTTCCTGTTGTGTCATCTGCACCTTGTTTGTTATGGCAACAGTGGAGGTGTGTGAAACAGGGCGGGAACCGTCGAGTCAAGTTATTCTATGAAGCACAACACACATTTGGCCATTGTTTCTGGAAAGTGACATCATGCTAAACTTTCAAGCGAAGGCTAACAGAAAAACACCATGTTTAATATGATCAGCTACAAATATGACCTTGAGTACTGTACGAACGTACATTATACAGTCAAAGAATATACGCTGGTGTGGGTTTCTTCTGGCCAACAGAAATGACATCACTTAGCCTACTTGCACAGAAAACATCTCAGAAACACACACAAAATCCCAGCTGCAGTCTCTGGAGACACATCCTCCCAGCATCACACAGAGCCATACATTTGAATCTCACAGGGCTCAATTACAAGACTTATTACCTAATGCTTTTCTAGGACACAGATCTTAATGTTAAACCCTCAGTGAAGTGCATGCTAATGATCGAGGCCTATCGGTCTCCTGAGGAAAACTGCAGACTAAATGTTCTCATTAAAACTGTCCAATATCAGTCACATTAAAATGATGAGGACAGATCAAGACAGAAGTAAACGTAAATGTAAACGACAGCAGGCCAACAAAGGTTCAATAAGTATAAATCTACACACTGAATTTAAATTTCTGCCATTCCGACAAAGCACGGAATACAAGAGGTGAAAGTAGAGCTGTGGGTGTAATGAAAAGTTTGGTTCTGTAATTGATTACTATATGATAAACTGATGATCCAGTTTGAAATATTTAGCAGCCTGGCTTTGCATGTCAATGTAACTGGCCCTGGGCCAAGATTTGAGTCAACCCAGTGACGTACGATTGACAAAATCAGTGTCACACTGTCACTTTGTATACGCCATGACTGTGTATTGTGTTTGTTTGAACTAAAGGGCAATCAAAACATGCCAGCAATTTGCCTCAGCCGTCCAGGTAGGTTTCATAACAATAGAAAGTGGAATTCTGTCAACTATAAAACTGAAGAAGCTACTTGGATGAGTGGCAAAACTATTCACTCTTAAAAACATTTGTTTTCTTTTGGTATGGCAGCATTTTGTTGACATTAATCTCAATGACATGATAATGTCTTAGGTCATGCTGTCATACTTTAGATTGATTATGTGGGTCAAACTGGGAGTTGATAGCAGTAACTGCTCTGTTCTGTAGCCCTGTATAAGAATGTAATGTTCAAGTGATTATGTGTTGGTATTGAACACAATCCCCACTCTCCGGTCAAGATAATTACTGTGATCATATTACCGAGACGTCTGAAGGAAAAGACTGCATGTACTATTTCAGTTTCTTGTCAATATTAAATTAGCATTGATTTGACTAAAAGCACACATCGACAGTGCAGAAGCTCTTGGCTCCAAGAATAGAGTTCTCTTTACTGATCAGCACAGGCTAAAACAGGCCAACAGTGAAACGTGCAGGTCATTGTGGTCCAATGTGAGCTTATCACTATAGTAGCATGTATTAACACTGTAGTAATATAAAAATGACTGGCTTCTTTAATTTTGTCCAGTTTCCCTTTTTAATGTCCTGCTTTCTATGTCCTTCATCAACAATTATGGAAAGGCTGATTCCACAAAAACTGTGGTCCTTCATGAGTGAGACAAAAGTCCCTTTAATGTGCACTTATAAGAGTTTGATTTCAAGTAATTTGTGATGATTTATAGTATTCTTCAATTAATGGACAAATAATCTAATTTTACAGCTTCATAATAAACATATGCAAGTCATTTTGTTGCAACATTCATGGAGATTATGTGGCGGACAAGAGGACCACAGACCTCTGCAGATGAAAGAAACAGAGATTACAAGAAACTCTGGCACTGGGTGTGCCTGGGGCATGCTTTATGATACTTGCCATAACTTTCTTGTGCTATATCACTCATTGAGCATGCATTTTGTCAGCACTACGCAAATAGCCCACACTGTGATAACTTTGAAATGTAAAATGCAGTATCCTGTCAGTGGTACATGTGTACAGGTAAGGCTTTGAAGTCATGTGATATTATAAAATAATAGAACATGTTATCATTGGATCCAGTTTTGGTTAACATCAGTCAATCCATGTCCAGATTTGAAATGATCTGATTTGTTAAATGTTGGACCAAAAATGTAATGGCATGTTGTACTTCAATGCTGAAGTTACTATTTTTGATCTTCTTTTAGATGTTGGATATACATTTTCAACTAATTCCTATCTTAAGTCAGAGCTCAGAAAGTTGCTTGGTTCACCTATTATTGCACAACATTTTACAAACACATGCCCATAGGCCTTTGATAGGAAAAAAGAAGTAACAAAACACTGCCCTCAGTGTGTGACTCTGAGTGTATGGATAACTTTTACAAACGTGGCCTGATGAACACAATGGCAATAAAGTGGCAACAATGACATGGTTAAACCCACCGTCCCACCGTCTGGTTGGCGAGTTGCCTCATGCGATTGAACTGTTTCTTCATTGTCGTTTCTCTTCAGGCTCCTTTAAAAGTAAAATTTGGCGACACGCCGTTTTTATCCACAGAAGAAAAGTAAAGTTACGTCGCAGCCATTGTGCTGGAGCTCCGATCCCTTCAGTTCAGTACTCACGAATCCTGCTGGCATTCACCGTCCCTCTCCAAGCAAAAGAACAACTAAAGTCACTTAAAAGTGTTGCGGTGCGGCCCGTGGACCCCCATATCCAGCAGTTGACACGTCTCGAGAAGTGGTCCGGTTTCAAGCGATGCGCGAGGAAGAAGGAAGTGCGCTGACTTCCCTGCGCAGCCGCTGCGGCCTGGGCCCTGCCTGCGCCAGTGCGCTGCGCTGACATGTGATACCTCAGACCTCAAAGGAAAGGAAAAGTGACTCAGCCTTCGCTCTCTTGTTGTCACGGTAAAGTATGCTGTTGATTTACTTTGTGTAGTAAAACATGAAGTTGTCAATTGTCATGTGTTCAAAAACCGGCCACGGGAATAAATAGCTCACAGTTTATGTTGTTTTCAAAACATTAGAAGATTAAAATGCAACTCCATACTTTACAATTTAAGTAAACACATGGACAATTTAACATTCGCTTTAATTACACATTCAATTAACTTACTTTAGATGGTTTCAATTTTGACATTGCGTTTTTCAATTGCTCAACCCAAGCCCGCGCACAGCAGACTCCAGATCAGTTTTTATCTATTCCTCAGTCCACAGAAGGTGATACATAAATCTGCTGCCATCTGGTGGTCATTGTGTAGGATATGATGTTAGTCAGATTTTGTTTTCTTGCCTACTTCTTAAAGGTGTAAAATCTAATTGGACGTTGGTCCTTGTAATTTATGAAAAGCTTGCTGTGTTGGTCATGACTGTTGAACACTGGCCAAGATTAAGAGCGGGTACGGTGTATTTAATCCTAACCTGAGCCTATTTACTATTCTTTGTATCAAAACCTAATAGCTTACATAATAGATGAAGTTAACTGTTGAAAGTAGAAGAGCAATTCTCATTTTGAGCAATCACAATTTTAGAAACAACTAAAAATAGACATTTTGGTGTTTGTTTCCTGAAATTAAAACAACACAAACTTTTAATTAAAAACAAATTCTAATAATAAAAAATAAAAAATGATTCCTCTAAAGTTTGAACTCTGCTCCAAACTATGCTGTTACAGACCCAATTAAAAAGACCTAGCTGATCATTCACAATTAGAAATGACTCAAATGTTTGTAATTGCACAGCCCTAGTTCACAGATCCCGATTGGTTGATTTCAATGCTTCAGGTTTATTCTACTCTAATGGTTATGTTTTATTTTACTTTTCGAATTTTCATTTTCTCTAAACTATCTAGCTACACTTTTCTCCTTCAAAATAGTAGCAATAAGCCATCTCTCTTATAGGTCTGGACTTAGGTCACATAGGTCTGGACAAACCAACTTCAAAATCCAATTCTCCATTTCAAAGCCTAAATGCCATATTAAGTTTTCCAAACACTATCCCTGCACCATGTGTAGCTCGCCCTGGGTGAATAGTGGCTGAGGCTTGCTGGGCATCACGCTGTTCCCATATTGTACCCCCGGGCCTCCCCTCAGCAGTGGCCCACATGGGAAAGAGGTCCAGACGCTGGGATAAACCAATTACCCCCCAGCCTGGACGGACTCCTGCCGCTGCCCCGTCCAGCCGTCCTGCTTCAGCCCTCCTGCTTCAGCCCTCCTGCGTCTGCCCTCCTGCGTCTGCCCCGTAGAGAGCCACAGGATTCCCACACATGACACTGTGGGTTGTCAAAGGCCTGGTGAGGGGTGAGGTGAGCTGGCATATTGGACATGGTGGGCCCCTGGGACAATGCAGAAGGAGAAAACTTCAACTGCACATGGCTGAATGCATTTGTTGACCAAAGATACTTTATCAAAAGAATGAACCTTTATTAATGTTTATTTTCAGATATGAAGGTTTTGTAGCTCAATGAGAAGAGCTAGAGTCCCCTCAGCTTTGAGATTTTGTGGACGATAGAACCAGTACTTTCTGCTTTCTGATGCTTCTATTTTTCATACCCACTGGTTATAAGTCTTTTCTTCAGTCAACATTTCACATTTTTAGCCACCACTGTTTATCAACAAAAGTATCCCAAATGTGTTGGATATCATCAAATATCTCCAATACATAATTTACTCCTGGTAGAATTATGAAACTAGAATTGGTTTGGATCCAATAGTCATTATGTTTGCTTCAGCCCTTGTCACGGTGGAGCCTTTGTGTGGACCCTCTTCACCCCAGAGTAATTTACACTTTCATTGGGACCCATTTAGTCCTCATAAAACGTTCAACACAGCATTTGTGCACCCTGCCTGGCCACGGAGAATGTGAAGTGACGCCAGCAAAATAACACTGCTGCTTCAAAAGTCAATTAATTGTTTAGCTCTTGTGGGCGGAGCTGAGGGTAGGTTCTCCACAGGATTTGGGGCCCCAAGGCTGTCTTTTTTATTTATTTCAATCAATCATGATGAAGAGGAGCGGGGGCCAATCCATCATTCATTGAATATAGGTTTTGAACTTTGTGTTATGGTAGAGCTATATCCTAATCCTTTATTATATCATAAAAAATCTGATCAATGAGGGAAGAGTGAGGAAGATTGGTGTGGGTGTAGATTGGTGGTGGAAAGAAACACAGCCAAAGTATTGCATAGTTTACAGGGTCCAAAAGCCAAAAGCATACACTCAACGACAAATGACACAAATTATGATGAAAATATTTATTAACATTTATTTTACAAAGTCCAAGCAGTCTGAAATTCATCATGTGTCAGACAAAAACAACAACAACAACAATGAATTATATAACGACAAATAAGACAGGGCAGTTTTGGTGAGTGTTTGAGGGGGTGGGGCACCAACAGATGAGACTCCACCTCCTCTTAATGTCCCACAGACGCAGTGGAACAAAGACGTAAGACCCTCTTGGAGCTGTGGGGCACCTCAGCAGTGGGCCTCTCCAAATGAGTTCTCCAGCAGAGAGTGAAGTACCTGCTGCGTGTACCTCCAGGGCACGGCTACTTGCTCTGACAACACGGCCTCTGAGCGCTGCACACAGAGGTGAGGAGGCCTGTGGTTTGGGCATGTAGTGGGACAAGTTGAGCCGCTCCTCAGTCCAAAGGGAAATCGCAGGGGTTGCTCCGTGCCGCCCTGGCGCTGTGGTACACTGACAGGAAGTCTTTGAATCGAGGGGCACACCCTAACCAGGCTCTCCCAAAGTGCTCTGACCCCGTAAATAGAAACTCTCCCTCTCCTGGTTTTATGTGGCACTGGAGGAGCGTGGAGATGTGTCCGGACCAGGAGGGACTGGATGTGGGGTACAAATGAGATTGTTCAAACACGCTGCCATGCTGTTTATATACTCTGGTCACAGACACTTGTAATAAAGATGTCTGTCTGTCGGGGTAATGAGAGACCTTCTGGATGAAGCCTCGGACAACTGCGAAGAAAAGATTTGTGCACTTATATTCTGGGTCAATGTTTAGAATTCTTTTTTTTTTTTTTCTCATATATGTCTGTGTTTAATGAATAACAATGAATCAAAACTGTATGGCACAGTGTAAAAAATAAAAGGCATCTTAAATTATGCATACAATGTAGTTGAGCTCTATGCTTACCAAAGTCGCTGATACAGATGGCCATGAGCAGCTCAGTGTTGTTGCAGGGACGACATGAATCTGAAAGAAAATACAATTACATTAAGACTTTAACAACAACTCTTAATCTAATTTGGTCTAATATTATCCTCTACATCCATACATTAGACATCATAATTCCTATTTGCAGAGCCATGGTCACCCCAAGGAACGCTACTAATGCCCTTTCTTCTCTTCCCAGGATCAAAACCATCCCCGCTTTGCTTCTTTAGTCCCTTTTGATGACCCCAAACCAACACGGAGCGCTTCAGAGTCAAACACTGCTCACTTGGAGGTTGGACAGACAGCTGTGCTTAATATAGATCCAGAATGACATCAGCGCCTTGAGACGCTCTCAGACAATCAGAGGCATTCGAGGAATCTGACAAGTATTTGAACACTCCATTCAGCCTCTCTGGCCCGGTGCCCTCTGCTGCCCTGTGCTTAGCTTCGTTTAGTGCTTTGTTTCTCGATGAAGCCAGACCGCCAGACAAACAGAAATGACCACCTACATGCACACTTTAATCAGGAATATAAAAGAACACTTTTCCCCCCAGATAGTTATAGTATTTTCTTTGTCCTTAAGCCAAGAGCTTCTGCCTGTATCTGATTTTGACTTTGAGAGTTTGTGATAATAATTTATAGTTTATATTGGGTTAAAAGGGTTCAGTTTATCGTTGACTATTTCTGTATAGTTGTTTTTAACTAAAAGCACTCCTTGCACTAAACATAGAACAATTGATTGAGTTCAAAGTCTATATTTGCTCTTTTATAAAATCCATCTTGTCATTGATAAAACAGATGCAAAACTTTAGGCCTCATTTGAGTTTACCAAATTTGAAATCAATGAATATAATTAATAACAGTGATATACTCCCAAAATTGTTGAGAGAGTTGAGAAGGTGTATTATAAATAAGCATCTTTTGGTCAATACTTGTTATGTTAATGATAATTAGTTGATTAATTGCTTTTTATTTAGGCCTATTTGAATTTAACGAATGAAATGTTCCACGTGTTAAAGACTTTTTGGCCAAATATAGTCCGCTACAATAACCTTACCTTCAGCTCCATTTGGTCCGGACTAGCCCTGTCTCGGGTAGGTCAGCTCGTACTTTAACCCCACGGTGCGTCTCTCCATGCGCGGTGCTCTGGACACTGGCCTCGAGGTAGATGACGGGTCCGTGATCTTCATCGCGCGAAAACAGTTATCTTCCTCTCTCGACGCGGGCGCTCCGTGGTCAGCAGCTTCAGCCGCCAGAGCGCTCAATAAACACGTTGACCCCGCGCAAGGACGGGGAGGGTTTGATGCAGACGGTTGGGCGTAAGGCGGAGGACAGACTGGGTTCAAGGACACCCTGAGAGCCTGAACCAAGGAGGAACCACCTTATCAGCCGGCGCAGCGTAGTCGCACCTGCAGCACGAGGCCGGGTTCCTCTCATCTGTGAAGCTGCATCAACCACAGAGACCCAACAAATGTCATGATGGTGCAAGGACAATTAGGTTAGTCTAGCCATAATATGTCATGCTTTCTCACCTCCCAGTCCAGTTGCAGAAATCAGCTGTGCAGTTGAATTAAATGTTGCCAATATATCCAATTTATCACATTGTACAACATCTCATTAATGAAAATGAAGCCATCCAAAAGTGAAGTCTGCGGTGAACATGAGACAACAGAGGCTCGATGCGCTCAGCGCAGCGAGTGGTGAGTGAGTGTGGGGCATTGACAAGCCAAGGTCATCATATATACCCCCCCCACCCCCCCCCCTCTCTCTCTCTCCTCTCTCTCTCTCTCTCTCTCTTCTCTCTCTCTCTCTCTCTCTCTCTCTCTCTCTCTCTCTCTCTCTCCCTCCTTCTCTCTCTCTCCTTCACCTGCATGATTCCGTGGAAGTAGAAAGTTAAAACCTACTGTGGATCGTTCTTCGTGGAGGTTTTATGCCTTACTATGGAATTAATAGGCTATATCACACTTTGCCATGGGTACCGTACCAGCAGGAGAAGTAAGGACGCTTTTATCTACGTTTTTCAACACAATAAAATCGTCCAAAAATGATGCTTTTATTTCAGGCTATTTTGGGGCTAAAATGTTTCACACTGGGGTTTTAATTGGCCTACTTGCGCGTAGCTTATTACACCCCGGCTTTCATTTGCCATGTGCTTGACAATAGGTTTAATATTAGGCATGGTGTCTGGCTGCTTGGAGCGCAATTGAGTACAAAAGTGGTTCTTGGGCTCCCTCCAGCGACAGGATTGCGCACATAAGTTTCACTGTTGAACAAGCCTCTCTAAACAAAGCTCATTCACTCGTCAGTCCTTCATAAAACCATATCTGTACGTCAGGCGTAATGGCGCAAGGACTCGCATGACGGAGGCCATTGGCAACGTGTCTGTGGCTGGTGGAAATTTTAACCAGAGCGTGACCACTGTGCTCAAGGCTTCAGGGTCATTCTTTTGAGAGAGTTTTGGGCCTCATGTTCCAAATGCACAACAACCGTTTGAAGCTCTGGAAACTTTACGCATAATGCTCATGTGCTCTAAAAGGCAGAATAAAGTCTCCTCTTGCATCACATCATCTTTAGGCATCTGAATTTTTAGTCCGCATGAATCTGAATGTAATTATTTCATATAATTTGATTTTTGTTGAAGCCTATTTACGACATGTGATCGTCGAAGAAAAATTATGTCACGTGTGAGTTAATTTGCTTCGGTAAGAAAAAAATAAAACCCAAAACATATTGATCACAAAGTATGTTATTTCAACACTCGAATGTCATTATAATTAGAACTCACTCACTATTGCTGAAGCGTTTGTGTGTAATGTATTGTTCGCTTTACCACGCGCGCTCTTTGACTTCATTCTTGGTCACTTGAATTTGATGAAGGTTCATTTCAATAGGCTATAATGGATTTTGAGTTGGCAACTGATGGTTCTGACACCTGGGATCTGATTTTAAATATTTAACTAACAAAGTCCCGAAGCTTCTGTTGGTAGTCAGCAGTTAGGACATAAATAAAACCGAGGCCGGAGCTGGACGCGCCTCTTCCCAGATCTGACCTTTCTACCAGAGGAGCCAGAGCCTGCGCATCTCCTAATGCCGCTTGGCCCGTCAGAACGCCTCACAAGTTTGGCACATTTGCCTAATCAATACTCTGGACTAAAAATAATTCGTGTAGAAAGGCCTTGTTGGCAAAAGGCAGAAGTTCAACAAAATGTAGGCCTAATATAATTTATTATTTACTTTTTAATGCAGCCTACATACATTTTGGTATAGCCTACGTATTTATGTATCATGGAAGTTTTATGCTGTACAATGTCATAATACTTACCCTGTTTCCCCCCAGTACTCATAGTTCTGCAGAACTAGCACACTGTGATTGAGTTTCATCTGAGTCACTAGGAAATAAAAATGTAATATATACACATCCACACCAGTCTTCATTAACACGTGGAATTTATTATTCGCTGCTTATTAAATGGTTATACAGAAGAGCAAGCGGCGTTTAGCGTCTCTACTGGAAGAGCACGCTCATCTTTTGTCTTTGAAGAAGCCCTTATCCGTGCTGCTTTCGCGGATGGTCACTGTCAAGAAGTTCATGGTGACGTCGGTGACGGTCACTGCGTCCTGGCCGTTTAGAGGCGGCGTCCACAAGGTGCAGAAGTCTGCAGGGGGCGTGTGATCGTCTGGGTCTGAGAGTGCAGGGATAATGGCGGGTCGGTGTTTAAGCGGATGGAGAGACTTTCTGTTCACAAAGTGAGTTCTGGTGTCCACTATGCGGCCCAAAGTGCACGTGTAGGACGCACTGGACTTTGGGGTGATTGTGGTCTCCTCTTCAAACCTTTTAGTCAGCATGTTGAGAGTGTGGTCTGAATAATGTAAGGGCCTTGTTTCTGGACACTCCTCCAGTGACCTGCTGCGGTTGACCTCTTGGTATTCTAAAGGCCTTTTGGGTTTGCGTCCACGCTTTTTACGTATCACCTCCTCGTCAGTTATGGCTGGTCTGTGCCTTCTCTCCAAGTCTGTATATCCAACAAGGACGCTTTCCCCTCTGTTGACTGCGCTGGGAGGGTAGATAGTGGGCACCACTGCGCGCAAACCCTCACGCGCCCTGGGCGTAATGACGCACTCTGAGGTGGCAGTGAACAGACCCACTGACCTCGGCGTGGCTCTTCGAAACTCATGTGGCTTGTTCTTGGCTTTGGCCTGGGCCTGTGGGCATAATACATAGACTGTGATATATTTCTGTGTGGAACTGGCCCTGGAAACTAACGGGCGCTATAGCATACGCTTATGGCAATGCTGAGCCCGTTTTTGATTGAATATATGTTTTTATTATTACTCAGTTTTTATGTTGCACCATAGGCCGAGACAAGTTCTATGTTTTTGAATTTTGGTTCATTGACAATTGGCAATAAACTCTTTCTGATTCTGATTCTGATTCTTTCTGATTCTGATTTTGAGAATAGGCCTGTGGCACTGGACATAAGATTGGATATAGGCAAACTATAGGCTATCAAAGATAAATGTAGTCAGACTTATTGGCAACGACACAAACCTATAAATTAATCAGGTCCTGATTGCTTGCCAACAAACTGAGTAACTTATAAAAAATAAAAAATGCTGATAGAAAACATCGTACCTTTAGAAGAAATGTCTCTGGCTTCGGGCCCCTCTTTTTGGGACCAAACCGCTCTCTTTCTCTTTCCCTGAAAAAAAAACAAACAAAACAAGCTACTTAAGACTAATGTTAATGTTGCATTATTATAATTAGTAGTCGCATAGAAATTGCATTGCATCACTCTTTCAACCCTGAACCTTGTTGCAGAAACGCGGCATGAGGCAGCTCTGTATTTGCAGCCACTGTTCCTGTTACATAACCCATGCAGAGCGCTGTGCTCAGGCCTGTGTCAGGTCCTCACCTCTCCTCGAAAGCGGCGAACAGTCGCTGATCCAGGATGTTCTCCTCTGGTTCCCATGTGCTGTATCTGCGTCACAACACACCACGAAACACGTTGAGTCTGCGAGGTTACAAACTTGAACCAACAAACATAGCCGCGCCACAGTCAAATCAGCGCTGCGCTGCGAATGCCTATCATAGCGGATCGTGACGCAGAAAGCGCCCCACGATTTACACACGCATCTGAGCTGCGTGCGGACGTTTCCAGCCCCTGCCTGATGTGCACAGATTGTAATAAACGGTGTGAAGCAGAACAGCGTACAAAAGCTGTCAGCAAGGCGCTGCAGTAGTGAGAGCGTCCAGAAAGGAGCGCTGTCCTTCACCTCCTCATACTCACTTCTGAGACCAGCCCTTCCATTTCAAAAGATATTCCCAGCGACCCTGCAAAATAAACACAGCAAAGGTTAGCGGAGGATTGCATGTCGACAACAGAAGAGCCCAGTGAACGTGTGGAGACAGATTGAACACAGAAATGCTCGGAATACCCGTCTGATTCGCCTTTTAAGGATGGACTCTGCCGCAAACACGCTTTCCCCCACGGCAGAGAGCTCCATAGCTCCCTGCGCTCACAATCCGTCGTTTGGTGTTTTATAAAACGTCCCCGTGTTGCTCTGGGCTTGTTTAATTCGCCACATCCCATAATACGCACAGAAACGTCATGACGTTTGAGTGCGTTGCCAGGCACGGAGAGCAGGACGCTGCTACGTGCCTCGGTTTGTGAGCGCGAGAAGAAGGCGGAGTCCCGCTGCTCGGGCGCGTGCGCTGGAATGTGTGAGTGCAACAACGACAGTGGCACGCGGGCCCACGGGGCCTCGGACAAGGGCCACGGAGCATTACAAATGTATTTATGCACTGAGTTTGAAATGGCAATACACCAATATCCTGCACCAATAAAAAAGCATTCATGTCAGGAGAAATCATATTGAAACATTTTTAATGAAAATTATACAGACTATGAAAATGATTAAATGATATGACATCAAATTAGGCTGATCTATAAGCCAATAATTTTGTCATGAATTTGTTAAGGGCTCTTTGAACTGGGTCTTGGGGCTATTTTTTTCTTTTATTTTTTTTACGAGAAATATAGAGGGAAAATATATATATGGTTTTATATTGTTACTTGCACGTTTATAAATATATGCAAATAATTTGCCATGTAAACAGCCTGTAGGCAATATATGTTTACGTCAAATATGTGATCTATAGGCAATGGGGGATCAATGCGCAAAATCAGACAATCCCCAGTTAACAAAGCTCTTCGTTCCACATTTAATTTTAGGAACTGTTTTACTCATTAGGGCCGATAGACTTTATACATTGTCCCATCACACAAAAATAAGAACGCGCTTTTTTTGTCTGTAGCCCAACCTGTTTAACAAAAAAAAAAAAAAACCCAAATTTTCTTTCTTTTTCTTTTTTTTTTTTGATTTTTGTTCAATTTAATATAATATAATATTATTATGTTAATATAGCGCTCGATATGACCGTTTGAGGAGAAGAAAACATTTAGAGCATTTAGTAGTTTTTATCATGGCACTCTTCCTCAGCATTACTCGTGCTGATAGTATTATTTATTATTATTATTATTATTATTATTATTATTATTATTATTATTATTATTATTATAATAATAATTATTATTATTATTATTATTATTATTATTATTATTATTATTATTATTATTCCACGTATATTTTTTTATTGTTTCCCAGAAAAAAAAGTAGGTTATAGGACAGGGGATGTTGGGACATTTGAACATTGTTTAATCTGTTTTTCACTGTTGCCCTTCGAGGTAACTGCTGTTGTGATTTTGGGTGTTACAAAAATAAATTCAATTGAACTGAATTATAGAAAATTACTCAGGCGCCTTCTGAATTTCTTCGATAGTTCTTTTCTGAATAAGGTTCAGCTGTTCATTGATAGCATTCACGCATTAACACAGTGTGTCTTGTCTTCAAGCACTTTGTTTTCATTACTTTTAAACAGGGATTATACCAACTTCTTAAAAAAGAGGAAGAAAAACAATTGGACGCCAAAAAAATTGGTTGTAATTAAGTGACGTGGATATTTGTATTAACTTTTAAATGGTCTATTCTTTGTCTTATTTTTTTACTTGTCAATTAAAGCTTTAAAAAATCTTGTGTGCGCAAAAAAGAAAGAAATTTGAGGGGAACATCACACACATGTGCCGTTAATGGCTATGCAGGGGTACATGGTTGTTTGTTATTCTTATACAGCAGCTTATTTAGCAATGGTTTTCATATGATTTGTAAATATCAATGTAATTGGTTGATTTTGATGGTGTATTTTTGCGGCGGCTGTTGCCATACCCATGTTTGACGCGAATGTCAGGTGCTTGTCTGTCTCGCAACATTGTTGTGTGTCTTTTTTATCGTCACATTTTGCCAATTTCGATCGAATACAATGGCTCTCATCACCTCTGCACAAGCCTAAACGCGCAGTGGACAAAAGACATGTATGCTATGCTGCAGCCACTGGAAATATATGAACCACCATTTTGATAGCGCGCGCGGACCGACATTTCACGACGCAGTGGCTCTTCCTCTGCTCCATATTTGGACGCAGAGCTGCGAGAAGTGTGAATAGCTCTTATATAGAGCCCGATGAGAGCAGCTATGGCGACGTGAATAAACAGAGACGCGACTGTGCCTCGCGTGAGACACCACAGTGGTGCCGCTCTGTTTCTGGGCAACTACTGCCCCACTTTGCTGCGTCACTCCGACAAACCACAAGCCCCGCTCTGACGGAGGCGTGTGGCAGCGACCTGCCATGTTTCTACGTCAACATTTGGATAAACGGAGAAACGATCCACCTGCAGCACAATTCCCTGCGGAATATGAACACAGGTTTAGTAAATGTGTACCAGTTATAGCCTAAATAAAACACCACCAATCAAAGAAAGCTACTATTTATTAATCAAAGGACGTACGTGGCCTCTGTCAGGTCATTTTCCATTATTGGACTCCTAAATCAGTCAGCCGATCTCGGTGCTGACACTAGCCCATAGCGTACTGCAGCTGCAATGATAAAGAGGGAATGTGAAACATCACACTGCCTCTATAAATATGTCTCTATGCTCCGAGCCCTGGTCCACTTTCTCACTCCAAAGGCCAAAGACACTCTACAAGTCCGAGGAGCGCCTTGACGCACAGGGATTACAGCTGTAGGCCCTTAGTGGAGCTATTAAGTAACATAAGCACTACCAAAATCTAAAACTGCGCAAAGGAGTAACTGTCCTTTAAGTGCGCACCTGTTAAGTGCGCTTTCAATTGTGACGTCCAACGCGCCTTCTAGGGTTTGCATTTGACTCAAAATGTAGCTATTAAACCAACACAAGCTTATACCGGTACTCAGATCCCTAAAACAGAGTCTTTAAATTTAGCCTCTCTCTCACCTAAATCATAGACATTTTTGCACAATGCTTGAACTATCAATATGTATAACTGCAGCTGATATAAAGCAGTTTTCAAATATTCTCTGTTACTGTAACGCAAAGCAAATGCATAAGGAAAGGAAATTCAGTGAAGCCTCATTAGTTGAACGGTAGGCCTATTGAAATGTGGCATAGTCAACTAACTCTCCCTAAATTGCCTATTCCATGCATTAGGTTACTAGTGTAAATTACCTCTGAAAATACTAAATGGATTAAGAGTTGCAGATAAATAATTATTAAAAAAATAATCAGTTATGTAATGCAACACACAGCTCTAATTTATTGCCTGTTGTGCAACTGTTAGTCTATTGTTGATTTCTATTGTACACTGTGTGCATCTTAGGAAAAGGGAAACGTGAGTGAGTTCTTAATTAATAATCAAGTGTGCAATATAATTTTAATACAATACACCATTTCTTTTTTTTTCTTCTTTTTTTATTTTAAGACAGCATCCAATAGGCCTGTGCCAACACCAACCTTTTTGAAAACGTACTTTAGAACAATCATTTTGACATTGGATCAAGTGCAAAGTAACAAAAAAGCAAAAGATTAACAATGAAGTAGTACACAATCTAAATGTACAGAAGCCAAGCAGCTTAGTGGATCACGTTCAGCTTCCGATGCAGAGAACATTGCTATTGTTTAGAACAACAAATTAACCCTCAATAAAATATTTTATAGCAGTTTTGCATTCATACTGGTTTTGCATTAAGTGTGCGTTGAAGGCGATTAAAACGCAAATGTGGGTTTACATCCAACGTTTTCTCTCTAACAAAAACGGACATTAGAACTTACAGCAGCAAAATGGAAACTACAGTAAAATAAAGTTGTTCCTCAAATAAAAAGTTTATTTGAAGGAAACCAGCTTCTTCTAAACAAAGCATTCACATATTCTTCAGAGCATATATTTAACTTCAAAATGAGATGATTAAAACGCCAATCGCTGCAATTTTAGGCATTCCTACAGAACTAACAAGAGATATTTCAAAGTAACTCCAGCAGTTGTAAAGTCCATAACAAGGTCATAAATCACAGCCTCATTATGGTGAGAATCAATAGGTTTTCGTAACAAGAGCGACTTTGAAAAATGACACCCATTTCTGAAAGGGAACTAACCTTTGAGAATGTATATGCCTCAATTATCAATTAAGATTGAGTAGGCAAGTAAACACATTCCCGCTAATGTTTGCTAATACATTTTTTTATTAAATGTAGGCCTAGTTGTAGGGATGAAAGCCAAACTTATAAATATGAAAGAGGACGACCAATTCAACTCGAGCTCACACTAACGGTTTCATGACTTTAGAAATGATTAATGCAACTAAGTGCTTTCAGTTTGATCTTTGATTAACATAACCATTTCCTTTCAAATAGGACCAAAATAGGTTTTAATATTATTTATACAAAATATGTATGAAACTTCATAGGGTTATACATTTGATACAAGACTCCTAAGTTAAATATGTCAATAACAAGCTGATATTAAATAGTGGAATGCATACATCTGAATGCATTCACTCAAATTCTTGAGGGCACTTTCTTGGCTACATCACAGAAGAGTTGCAGTATAAAACATAAGAAACATATTGAATTTTGCATTATAAATTATAACTTTAATATATCCAAAATTTGTATATTTTACATATTTACATAAAATGTATTGTCCGTGACGCAGTCGCTGGTGGCCTCAAGGTTTAGTTTTAGTTTAAAAAGAAACATATTCCTTGAAGGTGACAGTGAGACTGTTCGTTGTAATGTCAGTAATTATAATATTCCCCATAAAAGGAGAGGGAGTTTTTGGTGCGTCTTGTGCCTTCTCTGAATGTTTCAGCGCATCCTCTAAAGGAGGGTCTCTGACTTCAGGCTGAGTCTGCAGCTCTGGTTCTGGTTCTGGTTGTACTTCCGGTTCAGGTGTTTTTTTATTCCTTGGACAGCTTAGGTCCATAGGTTCATCTTGGCTGTTTGAGGTCTGATAAGTGCATACACTGTTGTGCGAACGGCCGCAGTGAAGATCCATAGGTGTGTCCTGAGGAGGGCTGACCACGGCACTGGGCGCGCTGAGGCTCCTTGACATCAGGAAAGCTTTAGAAACACTCCTCTCCTCCACTGGATCGGACAGCTTACGTTTGCGGTCCATGGGGAAAGATGGTATCCTTATCTGATCCACAGCGGTCGGTATGGGGATGTTAGTTTCAACAGTCCAAGAGGCAGAAGGTGAGCTTGCGGTCAGCTGTAAGGGCAAGTCGTCCGGTAAGTCCGCCTGACCGCGGGCCACCTCTGTATTGTACTCTTCTGCGGTGCTTGGTGATGGTTTGGAAAAGTGCCGATCCTTTGGGGAACACTTGATTGGGATTTCGGCTGCTGGTGGAGATTTTCCGTTATCCGGATGCAACGCCTCAGAGACTTTGGTTCTGTGCAGTGGACTATTTTCTGAGGGCTTGGTGCTTTCCGATTTGGCTCCTCCTGATGATTCCCCATTTTTACCCTTTAGTTCATTAACCTTACTATCCATATATTTGCTCATGACAATAACAATACGTCCATTCTTGTTTTTGTTCTTGATTATCTTCATTTTACTACTGATAGTGCTGGGTAGGCTTA
This sequence comes from Chaenogobius annularis, assembly GCA_015082035.1. Taxonomy (NCBI): domain Eukaryota; kingdom Metazoa; phylum Chordata; class Actinopteri; order Gobiiformes; family Gobiidae; genus Chaenogobius; species Chaenogobius annularis. The sequence goes on along the minus strand of BJKM01000418.1, from coordinate 15,795 downwards.
TATCCTTAGGGTCTGATTTCACTGCTTGAACAGTGTCATGCCCTTTAGCTGGTTTTCTCACCTCCATTGCCATCTCCTTCACTTTACTCAAGCAGCCTGTGTCTTTGTCTCTGACCCATTTCTGTTGCAGGGCCAGTGGTAAGTTCCAACCAGGATTGGATGGTTTACTGGGCGCCTCCTGAACTTTGACCACCTCCTTAAGCCTGGAGGCCTGGGTGTCATACATGCTGGGGTCAGGCTCATAGTGGTGGTGCTTCTTGCTGTTTAGCTGGTAAATAAACTTCTTCTTGCCGATGCTCTGGTCCACAGGGAGCTCCTGGCTGCTGGGCTGGTACTGGTGGTGCTTTTTACTGTTGAGCTGATAGTGCTGCGGCTGGGACCGTTGCACCAGGACAGAATCTAACTTGGGGCTGCTCTCTGGTTCCTGAAGGGTCACCTCCAGTGCTTCAGGGATGGTTGATCTCCGTGCAAATGATGGGACCTTAAGACATTGAAAAAAATCAGCTTATATTGTATGGTACATAAGTTTATTAGCACAGAAACATCTGTGTATGGCATATGTTTGCTAATCAACTGTATATGCTATGTTTGCAAATCTAACACATTCAATTCTGGTTACAGACAAATTAAAGACTAAAATGGACTGTCAAAAATGCAGCCCCCCCCCCCTTACGCCTGCCTGACCCTGAGCCGTCACAGAGGCAGAGCAGCAGAACATTCAAGACACTTTGGCTGTGACCTGGGGTCAGAGCGGTGCCACCAGACGTGTCACGCTTTAGCCCTGAGCACCAGGGCCACGTGTGACTGAGGAGTGGCATGCCTCTAAAGGATGAACACTGCATAGTAATCCAGCTCCGGGCTTCTCCAAATAAATAATCACAAATTGGCCCAGAGGAGGTCTGAAACAGTGTCATTACAGAAAAGCTCTAATTTTAGTAATCTTTAAAAAAGGGAAATCAAGACCACGAGTTAATTGTACCAAAAGAATCCACACCAGTTCAGTAAAAAAGCAGGACATCTGTCCTGTTGTTTTAATTAAGTGCAAATATGACATGATGTCCATGCAGTGCATACAAAACCTCAGAATGCAAATCTGGCTTTCCTCTGAGTTTATGAAAGCTAAACTCTAAAACCACAAATCTGCCCTGTTTGTCTAGCACACTCCCAACAGCTCAGCAGACAATCTGTGTGCTACCATCTTCTCTAAAAAGTGAATTATAGTTACCTGGAGGAGCATGTGTTTTGGCTTGGGCCCTCGTTTCCGGTATCCCATAAGCTGCTCTTGTCTCTCTCTGTGAAGGAATAAAACCAAGATTATTTCTATATTCACTGTTTACCTTCGGTGTTCACATCTGCTTTGTATAGACACCACAAGGAATCGCTACATTAAAAGTATAAATCAGGATGACACGGGAGTTACAGGTTTAACATGAGCAAATCTATTCATTTCCTTCCTTTTCAAGGTCAAATGCAGAATTTAGATTTGGACTGAGTAATGAGTGCCCGAGTGCAGCCTACAGAAAGTATTATGATCCTTATTTGCATAGCTCTCCATGGTAATCGTCCTGTTCCATATTCTCATTATCCTGGGGAAAATTCAATTAAGCTTACAGCGTGGAGGATCTCTGCTTCCTCTTGGAGCCAGGCCGCCCAGGCTTTTACACTTGAACTCTAAATAGGATCACGAGGTATGGATGAAATGGGATAAATATGGCATTGTGGTATATTTTTTGTTTGGCTCTCAAAAATCCTTTCTGCCTAATACCACTTGTAGTCATTTGTAGTGTTGTATAGTGTAGTAGAGACAAAACAAGATCTCTTACAATGACTGTCCAATATCAACCTTGATTGGCTCAGCATGTGAAGGAAGGCCATACACAGGCTTCCCCACCATGCTATTGTTTCCCTTTCATTACAAATGTCATTGGAACCGGAAAATTGCCACAAGAAACACTTTAATGCTATAATGTGCGTGATTTCAAACAGCGTCCGACGTGGTGACCCCTATTCATAGAAGATTTGGCAATTACAGGCTCCCTCTCTCTCTCCCCTCTATGCACCCCTCCCCCATCCTCTGGGAGCCGGGAGGAATCCACACACACACACACACACACACACACAGAGGCAGTCCTCCATGACCATCGCCACACACTTACACGGGCTAGCAAAGAGGCAAAGCGGACTGCAAGGGGAACCCGAGAATGAAATGCTACACTGGCACCGCGGCGTGTCAATTAGCCTTTTCACAAATGTAAATTCCTTTCAGCAGCCATCTTGTCTTAGCTGGGCTCCCACGGGTGCTCTGATAGCCCGCAGAGAGGGTATATCCCACATAGACCACTAATGCCAAGTGAACAGGCCAAAATGACAGGCGCATTTGTATTCATTACTCTTTCAACCTCCCGCTGACATTTCCGCATTTGTCATTATTCCAGTCCATTATCATGCATTACTAAGGGTTTGGAGGTATATCCGAGGTCGACATGCTGTAATAACATGTTATAAATGAGGGATTTGTCCATGATGTGTGAAAAAGAAAACATAGCACCAATTTGCCCCTGAACGAGATAAATGATGCAGTAACAATGCAGTAACTTTAGAAACAATTGGGTATGGCAGCAGCATGTGTAGGCCTCTTTTCACAAACTAACTCAGATAAGCTTTTTACAATTTACCAGATAAATCCAGTGTTCCAAAGCAAAGTAGGTCAATGGTGAAGTTCTCTTGTCCACATGAAAAGGCAATCATTTGTGCTTAGCCTATTTGTCATGCATGTCTTCTACCCAATATTTACAGCAAGGTTTTAAAGAATCCAGGCTACCACACATCCCTGAGCCTTTTCCCCAAGGAGATAGTACTGCAATGGGGTGAGAGGAGGGAGGGGGGAGTGTGTGGGGGATCAGAGTGATAGAGTTACTAGAGCGCCCCTCCTCCCATGCCCATATAAGGTCATTGTTGAAGTGGAGGTGGCGCGCGGCTGCTGTTTGGGGCCTCCGCTCCAGAGCTGTCCAAAGTCCACTACTCGCTGTCACTCTCACCTGTGTTGAAACGCGACCAACAGCCGCGGGTCAAGGATGTTCTCTTCGGGTTCCCACGTGTTGTATCTGCAAAGAGGAAACCAAACAATCAATCACATGCACCTGCAAACATAACCAGTGTAAAGTTATTGTAAAGCCTAAACACGCACATGGATGGATTTGGCCCCATTTTGGATGCACACATCATTTGGATGCATGTGTGTGGTCTACGTCACGGTCCCGCCACATGCAACTCAAATGTCAAAACTCCCTTCACGCAAAAACTGTGCTCTGGCAACATACAGTCGGCCATTTTCGCTGCACAGTCTCGTAAATTCGCTGGCAGAGCAGAAATAATTAAAACGGGATTACACTGCTGTGCCTACCCCCTTCGCTCGCATAAATTAGTGAAGGCATCCGCGGATACAGTGGAAACACATACCGACCGCGCTCTCCCAGCAGCTCCACCAACAAACACAACACAGGCACCGCACACACGCACAAACACATCCCGCCCTCCACCATCCCCATTTGGACAACTTTGTGTCTTTGCAACGAACAATAAATGGTGCATGATCTTATACAGAGCACACTGCACTTGAACTTACTTAGGAGACCAGCCTCGCCACTTTACCAGGTACTCTGTCTTCCCCTGCGAGGATGCATGGACACAGAAAAGGATTAGAGTCGGTTCGTGCCACAAGGCAGTGCATTTTCAACGTGTGTGCGGGGATACCTTGCGAATGCGTTTCTTTTCTATGCCCTCCACCGCAAAGACGTGCTCTCCGGCGGCAGGCAGCTCCATTCTCACCTCAAATCCCGATCGCAAAAAATACGGGAAAGGCTCCTCCACGCAGGCTTTACGCGCAACGATTTAAATAACTGAAACGTGTCCCTCCGTCAGTTAGAATTCAGTTAGGATCCAGAGGAAAAAGAAGCGTGTTCCCCTCCACCTTCCCTCCTTTTTGCACACGCCAGTTCACCAGCCCTAGCAGCAGCAAGCTTATAGACATCACAGTTGTACGGTGGTGGTGGTGGTGGTGGTGGTGGTGAGCAGCTCGTTTCGTGCACTGCTCCAGCTCCAGCTCGGCGCGTGACGTCAGGACGGGGAGGGAGGGGGTGGAGACCTCGCATTGAGCAGTACATGGGTTCATCCCATACATTTGGGATCTTAACATTTCAAATCGGTCAAGCCGTTACTGTCAGTGCGCCAAGTGAAGGTTCAAGAGGAGTTTGAAAGCAGGAGAAAAGAGTTCAAGAAATGGGGTTTTTTTTGTGGCATTTTGTTGATTCAGTATTGATTTGGCATTATTAGTCCTGAGTTTTTAACAAATAAAACTTTAAGTGGGTCAACTGATAAATAACAGAATATAGTCAGGTTGTTCAATTCAGTTATATGGTGTATACATAGGCTTTAGTTGGAAATTACACACAAACTTTTCAACATTGCACAGTGGACATTCAAACGCTCAACTTCAACATATAACATAACATTTTAGGTAGATCATTTGGGAGTGCGCAATAACGTGTTTTTTGTTTTTTTTATATTTCCTCTTCACATGCGCAGTCTTAACGATGTAGGTCACACATAAGCAGCCCGTCTAACACGTGCCATGTCCTCTCGCTTCAACTGTCATTAACTTGACAAGCAGCAGAAGTGTGGGTTGCCTTGAGATTACCTGTGGCAACTTTTCCAACTCGCGGGTGCAGCAAAGAGGCGCCGCTCTAAATCATACAGATTTGTATTACTGGTGATTAACCTACGAGCCGTATGGTGACACTTTAAATCCTCTTGCAGATCCCACAATACCACTGAACAAGTCCTCTGCGCTGTAAGTGTCATCACATAAAGTTAGATGAATTATGGGGACTTGACTGGAAACATGAGAGGAAGCCATTCATTTAAAAATGAAGAAGTGGCTTTACACTTTTTGTTGAAGGAAAATGTAGTATGATATAAGTCTGCATTGTTACAGCTCAAACAGAACATTACAATACGCGTTTCTCGTTTTAAAAAAGTAATTCAGCAGAATAAGGGTTAAAGCCCGAGACGAGCAGAGCGGCAGCGGCTTGGCCAATTAAACACAGGCACGATATATCTCTGCCTGCCATATAAGGTAATGGACAGAAAGGGTCCTAATAACGCAAATTTGGTCCGCGCTTTCGCGCCTTTCAGGGTGTGAGATGTGTGCGTAAAGTCGGGGCTCTCACGGTGACCCATGTTCGAGCAGAGCCACGGATAACGTGTTTTCCTCGTTTCCCCCCGTGCCCTTCAGGCAGCGAAAACGCCCTGCTTCCCTAGCAACAGCGAAAGGAAAGACAGAGGCAACCGCACAAGCACAATTTAAGTTTTATAAATAAAACTGCATGGGTATAACGCGGAATCGGCATTTTGTTTCACGAGCGCGGATTCATTCACGTCGAAATGCGCGTTTAGAAGTGTTTCCTTATACATTAGAGCACATTTTTTGTCCGCAAATCATCCTGTTTAGTAAACCATGATACCCAAAATATAAATTATCTATCATTTAGTCTACCTCTGACGGGAAAGGGGATTGTGTATGGAGACGCACACGATCATTTGGAAAATCTTACAATCCCCCTGTCTAATTAATTAGATCTGAGGAATATAGCAGACAGTGTGATTTTAAATCCTCCAAAAAACTGACAGTGCCTCTATTTGACATAGCCTTGTGTATGTGCGTCATTAGTGCGCTCCAACGCCAGCTTTCATTGTTCCACTCCTGTATGGGAAACAAACCCGCATTGTCTAATCATAAGCATCACGGAAACCCATTATTATGTTATAATCGTTCTTGCGACAAATCATGAAAGATAATAGGTGAGTTAAATAAAGGCATATTCTTAAAATACTGTTCGTCACCCTCAGCTGTGCGCACAGGTCGAGCGATGAGCTTTGCACTTGTTCACCTGCGTCTTGAGACAATCCAAAAATCTCGTGGACGCGGACGTTGATAACCACGTGCGCTGTAGCCCCTCCAACGCTTCCAAAGGATCTATTGCGAGATTTGAGTAAAGAGGCACATTCACACAGGCTATTTCTTTATTGAATTGACTCTTAAGTTCGTTAGAGAATGCCTGGAATTCCCACTTGTATGAGTGGCTCATGTGTGTACTTTTGCAAAAACATTTGACATTTATTTTGTCCTTGCTGCCAGCACCAAGGTCATCCAAGCTGTTATCTGCACATGACGATAAAACCAGGGTCAGCAGGTTTGGTGTTTATCTGTTACTTGACAGGATAAAAAAAAAAAAGACATTCCACTGCCTAAAGTCTTTATACATTTTCTGTTAAATGCAAATAGCTCTGAAGCATGAAGTTTTTAGTATTTCTCAAGTCAGTGGTTACTGTTTCAGTATGTGGGTGTAATGAATGTGTGGCCTCAGTTGCATGTGGAGCCAAGGAGGAGGAGGAGGACTGGGGTCAGGTTAAGTCCTGATCCCTGGTCAGGTCCCAGCAGGAGGCGAAGAGCTCTGTGCTTCTTGACCTTTTCTGTTCCAACATCCTAGCTTTAATTCTTCCTTAATTTTTTTTTCTCCATTATTTTACTGTCACGTGAAGCTGTGCAGTCCACACTCAAAAGTGTAACCAAAAGCTGTCTGAAGACTCTTAAAGGCCAAGATCAAGGCAAAGTTGATCAGGCAAGCAAACACACCATGGTTCTGTCTGTTCAGGAGTTTCAAGCTATGGCAATTGTCCTCAATTGGAACAGAATTTAAACAATTCAAATTTGAAAAAGTATTAGAATTTTGAAAGCCAGAAAATGTCCCAGGAAAAATCTTTCAAATCCAGAAGGATTCATTTGTCTGAGACCACGAATAGGTGGTTTACAGTCACTTTAACCATTTTTTCTTGTTCATAAAAGCTGTGTGCGCAGTACGAACCGTTCTCAAAAATACTCATCCATATACATTGTATATGGTATATCTGTAGATTTTCTTTATATAATTATTTTATGTGTACAGACCAAAATTCTGTGACAAGGAAAGAAGTAACCGAACTGAAACAAGGAGCATCCCACGACTCATGCATCTCCGCACTAAGGGAAAAAAATAACATATATATATTTTTATGCTTCAACATTTCAAGGGACATCTCAATTAAGTTAGATACCCTAAATCGAAGCCAGAAAAGACATCCCCTGTATGAGAAATATGATGTTGCTCTTGCTTTCCAAAGCCTCATAATGCAAAATGGGAAGTTCATCCTTCCTCTGAAATAAGATTAAAACATAAAATAAGTATACATACAAAACCTCTTTACTTCTAAATCTTTTCAAAACTTAATTGGAAGACAGCCCAGCACAATGTCAGCCCAAAACAGTCACTCCTGGGCCTCCACCTTACTGGCAACCTCCAAACCACTAAGTGCCCACGATGCCAAGCGAGGGACAAGGAAATAGCCAAACAGCTCGCAAGGAAAGGAGTTAGGAGTTAGGAATGATGAAGGGAACGAGACAGGATTGTACAGGGCAGTGGGAGATAGGCCTTTTGCAACAACCAAGCATCTAATTCATGTCAAAGGAACAGCGGTGATTGGTTTAGGAGACTGCAAGGACAGAGCAGACGAGAGGAGGAGGAGGAGGCTGGTATTACAAAAATGTTAAGAGGGCCCTACAGCCATTCTCACAGAGCACAGCGGGCGGTCATTAAACTCCTCTATCAAACAGCCTGATGTAGCAAGGACGTATACAATCACACACAGGCACACACGGACGCACACACACACACGCGCATCACACATAGAAGGACAAACTATGCTGATTAGCTGCTCAAGAAACAGGGGGGAAAACTTCTAATTAGTGACTGTAAATATGTCGTATGATTACAATATTTGACTCAATCCAGACTAATTACGCCATAACAAAAACCAATCCCACATTTAGCATGCCTCCTTCAGGTGCCAACACAGAAATCTTGCCGTTCTCTTTGTCTGCGCCTGACATATGTTTAATTATGATAATTGTAACAAATGAAAGCTATTAGCAGGCCATTCATCGCGGCACCACTGAGTTCAATGCGCTGAAGATGGGGTATGGGTGTGTGTATATGGTGTGTGTGTGTGTGTGTGTGTGGGTGTGTGTGGGTGTGTGTGTGTGTGTGTGTGTGTGTGTGTGTGGAGGGGGGGTTAGCGGAAATTCTTCCTCCAGTGTCATTGTCAAAGCCATTGTTACAGCGAAGCGACAGGTCTGCGGAGAGAGAGAGACGCAGAGATTGGGGTATCGCTATGCACTGCCGGCAGGGTGGGCTTCTCCGCAACCCCCCCCCCCATCACTACTAGTTCTCCTCGTCTCCCCCCCGCGAAGCTGCCAACGTGTGCGGTTCTACTATGCCCCATTGATCCCAGCGGCTCGGAGTGGCCAGGGAGGGAGAGAGGCTGAGAGAGACTGAGAGAGAGAGAGAGGGAGGGGTGGGGTGTCTTCCAGGGTGGTACAGGGTGCAGGGGGGACACCAGGGAGAAAAGAGGGTGCAGTGGAATTTTGGGAAAAATCAAAACAGAGTAGCCAAAAAGTGTACTCATGTAAGAGTAATGTTACTTCAAAACAAGTATAGAGGTCCAAGAAGTGAGAGTAATTGTAAGAGTAACTGTCCAGACTTAACATTTGAATTATAATTTGAAGTTGATGTAATTAGAAGGACAAAATATTAAATAATACACAAAATCTGGTATTTTTAGTGGATAGACACATTATTAGATGCAGACAGCGCACAGCAACCTCATTTTGTCACAAAGTGCTGCTTCTTTGGTCCCTTGTAGACTTAATCACAGTGAGAAAAAAAACCCAAACCTTTACTCAAGTAAGAGTACATTTACCTCAAACTAAAATAATGCTCAAGTAAAAGCATGGTGTCCGAAAACCACTCCAAAAAGTACAATGTCTTCAAAAAGTGTAAATGTAAGTACCAGAATTCAGACAAAGATTTACAAATAATTGGAAACATTTCAATATTTTGGTTTTCGGGTTTGTGGACTAAAAATATCTGGGGGAAAAAAACACGCCAAGAATTCAAAGAACACTGTACCAAAAGAATTCAGGGACCATACAAATCCCTTCTCCCATTTAGTTATTTTGCAAACCCCCCGAAGCCCTCTGCTTATTTTGCTGCAGGTGACAGTGATACAGTTACCGTGGCAACAGCAGTCTGTCTTCAAAGTTGTGCTGTGTGAAAAGCCGCTTAACTTTTGTATGATACTGAATCTTCTTTCTTTCATAGGTTCAAGTGTTTTGTGCGTCAGTGTAAATGATCTAGTGGCGTTCTCGTCCGCATTCTACATCAACAATAGCAGTACATACACCTAATGAGACTGACACTTATGAAACGTAATTGGCAATTATCTGGGCAAATCTGTAATGACTCACTAGACCTTGTGTTATTGTGCTCAAGACATTCTTTCCTCATACTACAACACTCACACAAGAACATCTTTTTCACATGCAAGTAATTAAGTCGTGATATCTGTTAATTTGAGTATTTGTCTAAAGTGCTTGTGGCAAGTTAGACAATACAGATTTCTCTAAAACTTTGTGAACATGATTATTTTTAATATTTAATGAAAAATAATTGCCTATTTTTATCCAGTATGACAATTTTGGTGAAGTTTATAATTGTACTTCCTGGTTGGACATGAGCAGCAGATGTGACATATGTAGAGATAATTCCTGTTTATATATATTATAATAACTGTTAGCTAGCAACCATACTGTAAACAAGGACAAAATCCATATCCTGATAATACCTTTATTTGGTTAAATTGTGGTTTGAAGTGTCAGAAAAACGAATGTTCGAACAAATTTTTCGATGTAATAGCGCTTATTGATCAAAGAGGGATTTCGTCTGTGAAAACCAGCCTACTTCTTTTTTATTTATCTTCTATTTAACACATTTTCTCCACAAATTGGCGCTTGATTGATGCAAAACTGTGATCAATATTTACCACAGGAACTAAACAACCAATCTAAGTAAAAATTTGAAAAACATCAGAACCTGTCGTACCCACTTTAAATGTCTTAGTGACAGTCAACATGATGCCTAACATAAGAAGACATTTTTGTTGTTGTAATTTCAGAAATTTATATTGTTTATATTGTGTCTGTTCTTTTTGTGTTGGACTAAATAGTATAAATGTGAAATACATAGGAGAAAGGAGAAAGGTCATTGGGAGAGAAAAATGTCAAACGCGGCCACTGAATTTAAGAGGACTTCTATATAATGCACCATCCACGCAACAAATTAAGCAAACTGCTGCGAATTTCAATTGATTTGTTGCAGTCTGTAGTAGATGGATAGACTGAGAATCTCTACATACGACATTGCAGCTTTTCATGAACAAAACTACAGCTATTGTTCCCTGCTTTCTCTTTCTAATGTTATTGCAATCTGGGAGCACACCCTGGTTCAGATTTGTCTGTCTTTGCTCTAATGCCACTCTAATGAAGACTGACACAGACTCTTATCCTGAGAGCCCCTAACCCCTCTCTGCTCTCCCCCATCATCTCTCGGGAACAGCTTATTTGCCTGCTTTTTAATTGCGTTTTAATTTACATGTAAGCCTCGGAGCGCTGGTGATGAGAAGCCTGTCTTTTCTTCCTCTACTCCGGTGGCATTGTGAACTGTGGAGAGCCCCAATACGGTGGCCAAGACCTCCTGTGTACATAACAAAAAACAAGATCAAGTTCTAGTCCTTTTATGGGGTCAATAGCAATGGAGTGTCCAGTCAGATGATCGAGGCGCGACATGTGAGAGAGTGAGATAGTAGGAATTGGTAATGTAAATGAACTGGGCTTCTCTCCATCAAAATGTAATAGGACTCAGAGTGGACAGATAGACAAGTTTAATGTGCACGTCTATCTATATGGAAATTCGACCCAGGCTCGGCTGTCATCACCAAAACCCCACAGCCAGATGCTTTTTTTTCTTCTTCATAATTCAGTTTGGGTTTGTGTATAGATAGAAAAGGGAAAGATAAGATGAGCACTACAGAGATTTATGATTTGCATTGTGTTTGGAGAGATAATGGGCCCATTCAGTTTGAAATATGCCAGTTGCAGCACTTGGAAAGCTTAGTAGATTATGGAAATGCCTGTATCATTTGTTGTTCATAGATAGTAAAAATGGAAAGGGAGGGACGAAGACAAAGGATAGTCAATATATATGTCAAGTCTGTTCTCCTCTCAAAAAACAAAAGAACAGTTTGATTAATGATTAGCTATGGGCTTCACAACCACATATTTAGTTTGAGGTTGCTTGGTCAGTTTTTTCAACATGAGCAAAATATATGTGTTCTACTTAGTTTAGTTTAGTTTGTCATTTGTAGTTTGAAAATCACATTTGAAAACATATGCAGAGCTCAAAGTGTGCAGTAAAACATTACAAAAAAGATTATTATGGTTATTATTATTAATAATTATGATAATAATATAATAATAATAATAATATAATAATAAATAATAATAATAATAATAATAATTATGGTGGAAAAAAGGTACCATTTCTTTGATCAGAATCTGAAAGATTTTATTGCCATTGTCATTGAACAATTCACAAACAAGGTCTTCATAGTCTTGATCAATGCAGGTTAAAGTTTTAAAAATGGATTAGTGAAATGATCTATTTGTCTGCCAGGTTTGTTTAAAAAAAAAAAAAAAAAGTGTTTACATGAAACAATTCCACATCCATGCTTTTTGGGGACATTACATTGACTTCTCTATTTTAACCTATACACTTTAAATCATGTTGTTGGTCTAATATCCCCATAAACGAGGCACGTCCCCATGAATAAAGTGTTACAGAGTTTAGTGCCAACAATGTGATAAATACACACCCACAGTATTTGTGTATTTGTGTGTAATAAGGTTGTACTTCCTCAGTGACGCCCGAGGCGAAGCTGTCAGGATCGACGAGGAGAGCGCTGTGTCACTCATCAGCCGAACGCTCTCCCACACAATATGACTTCACAGACACACGCGCACTAGACGCACACACACACAGACACACTAAGGAACAAGAAACAGTGTGTAACAGGTACTCACCACATCACAGCTCCTCACAACAGCACACACAGACGGAGCTTTGTCTGCTGCCTGTCCTCTGCCCCCAACACCCCACTCACCACAGACCACACACACACACACACACACACACACAGTTCAGTCTTTTGTTTGTATCTTATAGATTTGTTTATGACCTGCTGAATTGTCAATACTGATGTTACAAAGTAGCCAGTTCCAGGCCTATCGATAAACAAAGAGGATTGTGTAAGAAATGGCAAGTAAGGAACCTTTTTCGGTCATGTGTACTTTTATTTTTAGTTCCAGTCCCCATTTTATGCCTGTTCACACTACAGGATTGGGGGCCACACGTAAGGGACCTATTTTAGCTCTTGCTCAGGGCCAGGTACTTTCCATTCAGATTAGGAACCTTTTGGTAACACAAGTACAACTCTGCCCTTGTTGGGAAATAAGTATGTAATTGTTTGTCACTAAAGTTATGAGTAACAGTGAATAATTGTGCTCATTATTTGTGTCATTGTTTGTTTCAGCTTCTTGTGCAATTCAGTTTCATGTGCAGGTTTACAGCACTCAAAAGGAGTATGAAAGAGTATGAAAGAGACTGGTTTTCCTAACACTTAATTTGATATGTAAATGCTCCACACTACAGATAGTTAATATTAAAGCCGGTTCAACCCACTTTCAGCCATTGTCGCACTCTGAACGCGAGCAAGGGGGACTATGTGGTTCCTCTGACTATAAAGGGCCCAGGGGGTAATAGGGTTTTAGTTCTTGGTACTGTTATGTGCAAAAACACCTATAATAGCAGCATAAATATAATAGTGACATTTTCAGAGGTAGATTTTCATGGTAATCTTTTGTGTTATAGTTTAAATTAGATGACATATCTATGGATGTCACAATAACAAGTTTTGAAATGTGATATAAATAACACTCACACTCATAATATACGTAAAACAGGATCTGCAACTATTTTAACTACAAACATATAAAAAAAGGTGCAAATAAAAGCTACACAATGTAAATATTGAGTCCCTTTATTTAAGGCTTAGTCAATATAGCGATTATAGTGACCTGCTAATTATAAATAATTGGGCATTCCCCTTCACCAGGTATTGCTTTAGAGTATAGAAGTGAAAAAGCTCAATGTGGTACAAGCGGTGTGACAGATGTACAGGAAGTGCAAATGAGCAACCACCAGGAGCTTGCACTTTTGAATATTAATGCACACAAAACCTACTGTGCACAACTGACACTCACTGAGAGAGGCGACAAGTATTATATAAGCGTTTCCAATTACCATATACTTAAAGTAAATGATCGAGTTGTTGTTTATTGTACTGTGCTTGGGCTGAAATCACACAGATGCAACATGCCATGAAGTTTCACTTTAAAAAGTATAGCCTTTTATCCCCAGGGTTATTTTAATGACACTTTTACATTTTCTGTAAAACGGAAGGATAGATTAAATGAAACAGTGTGAAGTTTCACTCTGTCTCTCAGAAAGCTATAGAAAGTTGTTTGTAATTATTTTACAGCAAGCTTTTTTAGTTTGGAATAAAATAGCAACTCTGAAAATGAAACCGTTTTGCAGTTTTGCTTGTAGCTCGCATTCAAACGGTGTTTCAAGTTGCAACATCTGCAAAAGTGAAAGCCGTTTTGCATTATTATATAATTAACTATTATGTCATCTATCATCTGTTGACTGAATTGATACCCTTTCTCCGAGTATAAACAGACCACATTACTACGACATGCGTTGGCAATATTTTTATCTTTCTAAATCTTTCTTTGTAAAAACACATTATCATTATACCCTGATTCAGCAAATCCTGTCCTAATTCGCTTGCTCTGTCTTTGTCACGCATAAGACAATCACAAAGCCGGCCGCTGCTCCTTTAGCTCGACCCTCGCGCTTCACAATCCACCATGATGTATCTCCCTTGTCTTCATCTGATGCTTATTTAAAGGGAGAGTCATGGATTTTCTACCCCCATACAACATAATGGCAAATCAATACACAGAGCCATATACGGCAGACGGGGCATTTCAGAAAGATGGAAGGATGAATCGAGGCAGAGAGAATAGATAGCTTTTCAAATCGCATTATCAAAGTAAATATTTAATCATTTTGCGCTTGAATGCATAATTTAACGTTGAATTGAAATTGGTCTTAAATATATGGCTTGCTTGATAACTTTTTCTTCTACAAAAATGAAAATGTAACATCCATGGCTGGTTGGTACTGATTTAAAGGTGACATATCATGCTTTTTTCAGGTACTTAGTATTGAACTATAACATAGGAAGATCGCCATGTTTTACACTTTGTTTTACACTACAGCTTAATGATATAAACAGGTCCATGGACTTCCTGTTCAAAACTGCAGAACTGATAAGATCCGCCCTCTTCATAGTGACATTTCACCAAAACGAGCAGCGGTCATTTACATGTTTTTATTTTTGATAAGTGGCTACATAACCCAACATTGGAGTCTTGATTGTAGAAATAATCACAATTAAGTGCAGGGATGTGGGCGGGATGCGGGGTAGGTGAAAACCGTACTTTTCTGAGCACTTGTGCCTCAGTTTGGAGGACAATACAGGATTATTCAAACATGCATTAATCCATCAAAATACAACTTTGAGTAAAGAAATTATGAGGAAACACTGTTGTAACAAGGTTAAAACTTCATTCAATTTGATTTAGCATAATATGTCTCCTTTAATTTTAAGAGCATCTGTGAAATCTCTTCAGATTTAAATTATAGTTCTAAGAGTTAATATTTTGTAAATGTCATATTTCCATCCATCCATCCATCCATCCATTTTCTACCGCTTGTTCCCGTTAGGGGTCGGGTGACTGGAGCCTATCCCAGTGCCTTTGGGCCTTAGGCGGGGTACACCCTGGACAGTGGCCAACTCGTCATATTTCCTATATACTATTTATTTTCTGCCAGTCAATAGAGAAATGAGGATGTGCCTTTTAGCTCCCGGTGGCACGCAAGCTAAAAAAATATAAAAAGAAAAGGTGTGTGTTTTTCCCATGGCAAGTCTTGTCAGCTAGCAGACGGCTGACATCATGCTCCGCTTTTCCACCGTCTGTAGTGTGTGTGTGCGCGCGTGTGTGTGTGTGTGTGTGTGTGAGTGTGGGAGGGGAAAAGGAGGAAGGCGGTTGTTTATCATGACTTATGGATTGGACAGAGGTTTCCGACTGGGCAGAAAAGACATGATTGGTTACACAGAGGAATGTGGAGAGTGCTTTGTAGGGAAAAGAGACAGCTAGAATCAAAGTAGAGGGATGAGACAAGTCAGAGTGAGATGGCCTCCAGGTCTGATCTGTTTGCACCCCTGTCAGTCTAAGTCATTTTGGCAGGGGTGTGTGGGAGTACTTCAACTATCAGCAGACGTGGGGACTCAGTAATGGTGGAAAGTAATGAAGTTCAAAAGTAAAAGTGCTGCACTTAATTCAATTTGAGGTGTTATTTTTAGCATGGTGACATTCTGGCTTTCATAGTTCTCAAAATCGGTGTCAAATACTTATTTTTACTCTTCAAGTAATTTTTTTTAACAGGCACTTCAAAACTTTTACTTAAATAGATTTTTATATATGCTACATACTTTTTGCTTTTGCACCATAGATATTCCCTCATTTTTGTGGTAAAAAAAAGGTAAAAAATACCTGCTTTTGTACATCATTGAATATTTTGTCCTTCTCATATTATATCAAATCAGTGTTACCCAGAA